>BQNB010206896.1:0-10517 GCA_026074375.1 Tanacetum coccineum | reverse complement strand
ATTGGAGATGAATCACGTCAGGATGGAAGGCTTTGACAACTTCATATGCAGGACCTTCCAAGTGTTCCGGTGTGAGCTCTGTGATTCCTTGCTTCTTGCAGAACCAATCAATAAACACTCCAATATCACCGGTCTGTGAAAGCAGAGAGTTCTTCGGTGGAGGCACGTAGCTGGAGGCTATAGCAGATGCCCAATTGTGGGTGGGGACAGATAGACTTGATGAGAGAATGGACCAAGCAGGTTCAGGAGTCGCAGGTCTTTCATCGTCGGAGAGAGGTTTAAACCAATCTTGCTTCAGATTAACTCTGGGGATGTGCCGACTGCCGATATCTTCATCATCAGACATCATATCCTAAGATGCAAAGTCTGACTCTTCATGCATAAATACGTCTTCAGGAATAGATGAGGCAGAGGGCTCGAATCTGGAGGTTGTCGTTGTCCAGGTTGTGTATGCAGTAGTAGCAGCTGTCTTGGACGAGCCTGGAGCAGCTGAGCCTGGAGACTAATTATCTAGAGACGGTGGTGGTGGAAGAGGATCTTGAGCGGAATCAGAGCCTCCAGTTATACCGGAAGCCCCTGATGCACCAGACGGTGGTGGAGGAGGTGGTGGTGGAGGAGGTGACCCAGGTGGGGTTTTCGGTGAATCCTGCTTACTCTTCATCTTTTTACGCTCCTCAGACTTGTCAGCATCAAATTGCTCACTTTCATCACGAAGGATAGATGTTTGTAATGCTTCACAGGCCATCCGGTGATCCTCTTGGCCCTTGTCATAATTCTTCTCAAGCATGCGTTGAAGCATAATCTCCTTCATGTCAGAAGTAGGGACATCCTTGAAGCGAGCACGAAGAGGGGCTTTCATTGCATACTAAACTGATGAGGTAACAACCTCTTTCACCGTTTCTTCAATTTTTCAGTCAATCTCTTGCTTGTCTATATATTCCACTGTCTGCTCTCTGATCATTCTAGACAAGTCTTGAGTCTCCAATTGGTGGATCATGTTCCCTTGCTTGTCTAACCTTTCCTCCAGGGTTTGATTTTCCTCTACTAGATCCGCTATACATCGTTCCAACTTACCAATCCGCTTAATTATGATCAAGTTTGAGACTCCTTGTTGTGGTTGAGGTGGAGGTGATGGAAAAGTTGTCGTTGTTGTTATTGATGTTGTTGCAGGTGGTGTTGGTAGTGAGGCTTAAACCGTTGTGGAGGCTGGTTGAGAGACGGTGAGATCAATAATCGGGGAGGTCATTTGAGGAACTGACGAGGTGTCCTGATGTATGGGAACCGTGATAATAGATTGAACTTCCACTTCAGTGTTGATCTTTTCAGGTTCGTCTTCCTGTGACTTCTTCGCAAGGAACTGATTGGTGAAGCTAAGTTCCTTGTCGAGGTTTTGCATAGAAGACAGGGTTCCAGCTGAGCTTGCAGGTTCCTCAAGTCTCACTTCACCTTCAATCGGGATTTTAAGGTTCTCCTGAACATTTGGATAAGCCATGATAGTGAATTCTTCATCCATTTGCTCTGGGTTTGGTTGAGGTGAAGTATCAGATACCTCAAGATTCATGTGTTCAAGGTTTGGTCCAGCATGAACAACATGACTTGGTTGAATTCGAGAATCCGCAGCAACACTAGGGTTTGATCCAGCCTGGCCTTCGACTAGTTTACCAGGGTCTGATCCAGCCTGGCCTTCACGAGTTGCCTCATTATCAGATTCCGTTTCGCTATCAGTTAGACCCAGTTTGACATACAGGGAAGAGGATTCTTCATGGCTCGAGGGTATAGTAGGTGCGGGAGTGCGTCTCTGAAAGATGAACTGTTCAGCAAGGTTCTTCTTCTTTGGAGTCTGAAGGTTGAGTAGAACCTGAGCAGCTTGTTCCTTACCAACTTTCTCTTTCCCCTTTACCTGTACCTCTAGAAGTGGTTCATATTTTCCAGGTTCGGGTTCTCTAATCACCACCGGTGGAAGTGGACCTCGAGGTGCTGGGTAAGCATCCTTTAAGCCCTCTTCCATAACCTTTTGTATAATATCAGCCTCTTCATCTTCAAACCTGGGTTCATCCGCCGGAACACCTTCATCTACGAACTCATCTACCAACTGTTGAGAGATCTTAAGAGTTTGCTTCTTTACTACCTTACCAGCTTTTGATCGTTTGGCTGGAGATGGTGCTCCAGTGGTTTCCATAACCAGCTTTCTTTTCTTTTCCTGAGGCTTAGCAGGTGCTGGTTTGGGTTTGGGTGGTTGTGATGATGTAGATTGCGGTTTTGGTTTCCTAGGTGTTTTGGGTTTTGCCCCCTTTCCTGGTTTGGGAGCCAGTGCTTCATCGTCACTGACTACTTCTCCAACGAGATAACGCTGATACTTAGTCACTTTTGCCACATATTCAGGGTAATAGGGAGCAGATCGGATATCCTCAGAGATAAGTGTATTCGGAATTGCCATCCCAAATCTTACTCTTTTGGTGTTCTTGAATGAGAACTTCAGGTATCCCAAAGCAGCCTCCTCATAAGGCAGGTGGAGTGGAGAACCTGGTCTTTTATGGAACTTGTGTATGCTCTAGAGGTGATTGATGATCAGCTTAGTAAAACGGATACCCGGAATCACAAGTGGATTAACTTTCTTCTTTCCCTCCGTATGAAGAGCCAGTTTCATCTTATCTTCTATGAATGAGTGGATACACTAAGTAAATTCTTCCCATATCCTCTCAGCATAATCTATATTTTCCTTGTTGACAACACCCCACAAGATCTGCAACACTGGAGCTCTTGGTCTTTCAAATGCTGAAGTTTTTCCCATGAGGCAAAGATTGATGATCATGGCGAGTGCCTTCCACGGTTGATATATGTCATTTGTCACGACTCCTAATAAGGTTTCGGCGACATTTGGGTAACCCAGTTCGTTGACAAAGGAGATTATAGTGTTAGCATTTGGTGGAGATGTGAGATTGTTGTTGTCTTGGGGTAATTGAAGTGCATCTCATAGAGTAGCTTTGGAGAGATAGAAGCGTTGTTCATCTAGCTGACAGTTGTATCCTTTGTCTTTGTCAAATCTGATTATGTCCCAGAACTGCTGGATGTAAATGGATGGAATAGTGGAGGAAGCGGTGAAAGCTTTAAAGAAGTTGGTGTTCTTCAAGATGTCTACAGCTATCTTGAATATGGGATTGGCTTGAGTTCTTTTCACATCCAAGAAGCAATTGCTTTTTCCCACTGGGACCCATTTGTTACGAGGTAAGATTTGCTCATCAGACCGAGTAGGTGGAGAAGCAGCAGTTGGAACTTCAGGAGCATTAATATTTTCCTCAGCCATATCAACTGCACACATACATCAACGAAGACATACATACAGAAAGGTAATGTTAGTTAAGAGCACAAGCTCGAGGGTTAGACAGTCAAAGACATAGTCCCAGTTCATGGGACACTATGAACTTATTGAAGTGATAGTCAACTGAGATGTACAACACTTAAGTTAACGGACGTCAACTCATGAAAGTGAAGCTAAACTCAGTGACCAATACTCAATGACATGACAAGTAATTCTCTTGAAATGCACATCACCATAAAACGCCGAGCATAGCATAACAAAAAACAAAGACCACATTATTAAACTAATCAAAACGCAATAGGCAAGACGCAGTTTACACAAAACGCAACACCCAAAATGTAAATCATATTTTAATAAAATTAGACAAAACGCAGAGGCAAGTCGCAAGTCAGACAAAACGCAATTACACAAAATGCATGAATATTTTATTCAAGTTTAATCAAAATGCAATATTTTTGAAAAAATTTGAAAAGGAGGTTCCTACATTAGTACAAATGAGGGTCTTCAATCACAAAACGCAATTAATTGCGTTTTGTCCTGCGATAAATAATTTTGTATAGACAAAACGCAAGGGCATATTAAAACTCAAAACGCAAGAACATATATTAGGCTAAACGCAGAGACATGTATCAGGCAAAACGCAAAGGTATAGATCAGGCAAAACGCAACAAAGGGATACCATACAAAACGCAATCAAGAATATCTAGCCAAAACGCAACTTAGAACACTAAAGGCAAAACACAACTAAGAACATTAAACCAAAATGCAACTAAGAACTTCTAAATGCTCAGATTCTATCCTTTAAGTTATAGCATCCTAGGTAAAACTAAATAATGGTATACTTTCACAAACACTCACATAGCATCTTAACTACAATAAACAGCCATTAACACACAACATACTCCCACGATTTTGAAAAAAATCAAATAAGGTGCGAAAATCACAAGGACCATAATCTAGCAGGTGGGGAAGCGATTTATACATCAACGAAGCATCAAACATGAATTATATCACTAACCCATCAGTCAAAATCCAATTAGAAACACTGATCGAGACAAGGATGATAATTTCGTACGAGTACCCTAGAACAATCATGATTTAGAGAGATTCAGGCAATGATTTTATAGATAAGGCATAAATGGGCTTGACCTAACTCCTAACAACAAGCGATTAAATGAGATTCAGGTCAAGATATTAAAGATCAGGCATATATATATGATAAAGAACACTAATCAATTGATACCTAACGAAGAATCACACGAATGGACACTAATCAGGCAAATCGCAAGAGATTGAGTTTTGGGTTGAGAGAAAAGGTTTGAAATTGGTTTGACCGAGTTTGGTATCTTTGACCAGGTCAACACGCAAGAGCTTTTTATACCTAGGTTATACTTTCAGCTATTGGCAGAATTGGACCCTCCTTTTCTTATTTCTTTTCCATTTAAGATATTAGTGATACTAAGGGATTATTTGAGATACATCATTGGCACAAATGGTCCTTTATATTTTATGAGTCTAGGAAACAAATAGCAAATAGCACATAAGACCCTACACTTGCATATAAATAACAACTTTAGTCTTTTGAGTTAACACAAGGATCACTTCCCCTCAAATTGTAACCCCTTTCAATACACACCCTCTCTCAAGTATATATAAAGATGCCCGTTAGATGTCATAAATTTGAAAACTACTCTCCCCCTCAATCAATGACTTGTTTTCTATTTAAAGAGCTGTAGTCGTTGATTGAGTGTCAAATTTTGAGAAATTCAGGTCCGATTGATTTTCAAACACTACATTTCCACCATTTGAAACACAAATAATTTTCTGAAGAATCATAGACGGAAAATCATTTGGATAAAAAGAAGACTTCTCTTCTGGATCAAGAAATAATGCACTGAAGCGTACATTAGATCGAGGGTGCACGGATATAAAGTAATCCATGCCCGGGAGAACTTAATCACCCGTTGTTAGGAACAACCGTCTTTTTGGCGACATGCTTTCCTCATTTTGAAAAGCGGGTTGCAGTCTGAAATAACTGCAAGCCATGAAGACATGTTTTGAAAAGTTTGAACTTCCGGTCGAGCTTCATTTAAAGACCCGTGTCATTATTGAATGACATTTCTAGGCCCGTAAATGTTATCGATAAACAGAAGACATGTCTGGAAAAACCATTTTTGGTATTTTCTATTTTCTAATTTTTATGGATTTTTGTTGGTTTTATATTTTTGTATTTTCTTTTTGAATTTGAATATGTACATATTTACACAGGATATATGAAGCAAATCCGTTACTCATCATTGTCATCCTGAAGACGTTTGAGTGTCTCTGGCTTCATCATACACATCATCCAAGCGTGGAGAGATTAAGAACACTGAATCTTCTCTGGGCAACGCCTAGTAAAATGTCCGCCAATTGAACTACGCACAACAGTCGTCACGAAATACTTTCAACACACCAATCGTCGTCAACCCTCCTCATCCTAATAAAAAAACTCCGAATGTACGAATGTCTGATGTTTTAGCCTGAAATGCTAAACTTGTTTGCATGCCAGAGAGCTATGGCACTCTTATTGTCACAATACAGAGGGACATGATTGTAAGCAAAGCCATAATCAGATAATTGAGACCTCTAACAAAGAATTTGGGGCACACACCCGACGATAGAGATGTATTCCAGCTCAGAGAAGAAATGGACGTGCGAGTTTGCTTCTTAGATGACCAGCTTACTAACTTATCACCAAGGAACTGAGCACTGCCAGATGTGCTTCTTCGAGTGTCTTGACAACCTGCATGATCTGCATATGCGTATGCTGTTAATGCCATGGCGGTGTCTTTCGGATACCAAAGACCCATGTTGATGGTTCCTTGAATATACCAAAAGACCCGTTTAACTGCTTCCAGGTGCTTTTTAGTGGGCTTAGATTGATATCTAGCGCACATGCACACAGCAAAAACTAGGTCAGGTCGACTGGTTGTGAGATACATCAGGCATCCAATCATACTTCGATATCGAGTCTGGTCAACAGGGATACCTGAAAGGTCCTCATCCAGTTTTGTTCGCTCCACCATGGGAGTGTCAACAGGGTCACTTTTATAAAGATCAAATTTCTTTAAAATCTCATTAGCATATTTAGATTGATTTATGAAAATGCCTCTTGGATTCTGAGAAATTTGTATGCCTAAGAAAAATGATATTTGACCCATTATCAACATTTGAAATTTAGAGCTCATTTCATTTGAAAAACGGTCACAGTCTCTAGGATCAGTCGAGGCAAATATTATATCATCAACATATATTTGAACATGAAGAGTGTGTTTGCCTGTTTTCCGAATGAACAAGGTTGGATCGACTACACCCTTGGAGAATCCTTGTGCCAGAAGAAACTTCTACAAAGTGTCATACCACGCCCGGGGTGCCTGCTTCAAGCCGTAAAGAGGCTGTGGCATTTCTTCAAAGGGTAGTCATGATGTGGACGATCTGGGTCAACGAAGCCTTCAGGTTAGCTAACATAGACTTCTTCTTTAAGCTCGCCATTTAAGAATGCAGTTTTCACATCCATTTGATAAACTGTCATGTTTTTGCTGGCAGCATTGGCAAGAACTATTCTGATAGCTTCAAGTCTGGTGACCAGGGCGAAGGATTCTTCAAAATCAAGACCTTATTCTTGACGAAATCCTTTTGCTACAAGACGTGCCTTGTTTTTTAACACATCACCATACTCGTCAAGTTTCACCTTATAAATCCACTTGAGAGCAATAATCATGGCACAGTCCGGAGGTAGTACTAATTCCTATACGTCTAGGCGATCAAACTCATGAATTTCATCTTGCATGGCTTGAAACCAACAGTCTTCAGTAAAAGCATATTGGAAGTTTTTCGGTTCGACTTTGGATAGTACAGAGTTGTAGAAGCACCATAAAGCATCGGTTGCAAGCTGTTTCCTGGTAGATACTGGACGAGAAGGGTTTCCAATAATGTTATCAATGGGGTGAGATTCGGTCCATTTTCTGAGATGTTCACCAATAATTTTTTATCAAGAGGAATGAGAGTCGGTCTTTTTCGGATATGTTCATGATGTTTGATTTGGGGATTGGTTAGTTCTAGGCAACAGATTTCCCCAGATGAGTGAAGCTTCAGAGGTTTTGGAACTGGTGTGCGAACCCACACATAACAAAAGGTTCGAGATCAGCTGCATCAAACGGAATAACATCAGCAAATTGACTCCACCTCTACACCATATGTCCGAAGAGGAATGAGATTCCAGTTGGTGATGATATATGACTTTCTGATGGTGCGACGAGATCAAAAGAAATAGAACACATATGGACCTGTATGGTGGTGGGAGGGAGGAGGGAGGAGGGAAGTGGGGGGGGGGGGGGTGAGGGGGGGGGGATTGACAGGTTCCTTGTGCTACATTAGGAATAGGATCCTGACGGATATCACGTGTGACTAAAATATTCATCAAACATAGGTTGGAATAACATCTCCCAAATCTTTATTTTGTGGGAGGTACAATGAATAGTAGGAGCAGGGAATGGGTACGAGCCCTAAACTTGATAGATCCAGGCGTCCAACAGGTTATGAGCGGGTCCTGTACTAGATTGTACAGAGCCCAATTTGCTCAGTCAGCTCAATCGAATTGAACGTGAATAGTTTTTTCTATGAATTGTCGCTGTCACAACCCCCAAACAGGCCCTGGAACGAATACGTGTCCAAGGGCCGAGGACGTCATAACAATCCGATCACAAAGCAATAAAGAACGACCACTAATCATGGACGTTTGAAAAAGTTTACTCGTCGCATAAAATAAAATAAATTTAAGTTTTACAACCCATAATAATTAAGTTAAAAGTAGCAGAAGCATAACAAAGTTTTGATAATGACAACGAGTAAATAAAAGATAATTTGAATTTGCGATTGTCACATAGCACATAATACTCCACAAAGCATCAAGAATCGATCCAAGCTAAGCACTGCGAAAACATGTTTAAAACGTCGAACATAATGTTGGTGAATATCATAGGTTTAAGTTTTAACCAAGAGTAGACCCACAAGAATTCAAACGTATGCGACAACTATAACAGTACATCAACACATAAAAAGGATAGACTGTTCACTAAGCTCATGACACTAAAGCTAATAATCAACATGGCATGCTACATCCTGTCGCATAGTATTCCTGCCCTTAACCGGTGTCCCAAACCAAAGACCACCATAATGCACAATCGACATGACATATACCCGTTTGTTCTTCGTTAAGTGGAACCAAAGCGGATAGGGATAAATTAGTCCCCAATAGATCTTTTACTATCACTCGCGCTCCCTCAACCGGTCCTCCGGTCGAGAAACTAACAGTTCATGATAAGTTGGGCAGTAGTTCGTGGTTTGTTAAGCAAACTTAGGCAACACATAAACATGTAAAAATTGCGTAAAGAACTTGTGTCCAATTTAAAAGCAAACAATGTTTCTCACCCCATAGTATAAAGCGTTTATAAATCAGTAAAAACGTGGGGCTATGAACTCACCTTAGCAAGGATAAGCGATAACCACAACAAATGATGAAGATATAAGGAGGTCTAGCCGCGACCTAGAGTAAATATGGGTATGACTTAGCATTCGTCAAAGAAACAAGTAAAGCATCCATGTTCATTATATAAAGCATCCAAGTGTGTTTGCGTTTTAGTAATAAAAGACTTTGAAACTTTACCACGTCTTAGTTAAATCCCGACACTTGCAAAGAGTTACTATTTTTAGAAACTTTCCCTTTTAGGAAACTTTTTAGTTTCAAAACGTTAATAGCGTCCCCTATTTTCTTAAGTTTCCATATTTTACAAATCGCTTAAACAATTCTAAACCGCCTAATCCTTATGTTTAAATCGCCTAAATGTCCAATTCGTACCATTTTTAATAATCCTACTTTTTATTAAGGTCGTCATCTCAAATAACCTTTCATGACATTTCTAGTTGTTCTAACTAATTACTTAACATTCCTATATGTTTCGCTTGCATTTAAAACATCCAAAATCATCCGAAAGTGCCCGGAAACCCATTTTACTATTCCCAACAGCCCACTATTCATCTATTTTGCCGAAAAATGTTTCGAGTTTCATTTGGCCATAACTTGGTCGTTTTAAGTCTGATTTTAAAGTGTGATATGTAAAAAATTATCTATTCGAATTAAGCTCTTCAAAAACTACTTTTACGCCTAATGAAAACATTTTTAAGTCGCTCAAAACCACAAAACTAATTCGGGACAGCAAGGTTGTTTTACCGAAATACGACCAAAACTCAACCCAACTCGCATATTAGTGCTTAATCTAGCCCTAATCTTTATTCACCAACAACCAACCAACAAAACTAAACTTTAATCCACCCTAATCTCTATTGTTGCAACTCTCATCAACTCTCAATCTCACCAAGAACATAATATAAAACATAAACATAAAGTGGTAACAATGTTTACTTCCATTTTATAAAAGATGACAAAATATTAACTTATTTCTTTTGTAAAAATTAACACAAACACATGGATCTTTATGAACAAACATAGATCTATAAAATAATGGATGAAACCAAACAAAGATTCAAGGAACACTTACAAATCAAGAAGAGCAAGTAGCAAAAACACTAGATCTATACCCACAAACTATAGATCTATAAAAACCCCAAATAATCTTGAAAACCCTAATTTTATAATTCTTGAAATCAAAGAATTAATGCTTCACAACACCTTAGATATAACTAGGAATGAACTTTAAACACTTGGATCTTGCTAGAAATCAAAAGTTATAGAGTGGGTATGGTGTTGGGTGGTGCCGTGAGCTAGAGAGCAAGGGGAGGAAGAAAGAAAATTGTTGGTGGCTTGAAGAAATGAAGTGAGAACCCTAAGTGTGGTATAACATGGTATTTATAGGACCATGGCTAGGGTTTCGGTGTGTTTTGGACTAGTGAGTGACCCACCTACACATACCAAAGGTATGTGTTGGGGGGGGGGGGGTTCGGCCAAGAATTAGCCACAAGAACCAAGTGGTAAAATTTCTAGGGCAAAGGTTCACTCAAGATGGATATGGTTCAAAGTTACTAGTCAAATGTGTAAGAATTATGTAAGTATTCACATGCAAGTTTATATGCACACATGGGTGCATGTTTCAAAAAAATATGCCAAATCTTTAATTTAGAGTTCAAGTATACATGTTGT
>BQNB010206895.1:0-10517 GCA_026074375.1 Tanacetum coccineum | reverse complement strand
AACAGTCCTTGAGTTTTATTTTTCTATTTTTTTTCTTTTTAAAACAACTTTCAAAATTGGCAATTTTGGCCCTTTTCTTTATTTTTATCATTTTTAATTATAAAACAAGGTTTACTAAAATTTACATTTTGGTCCTTGTGTTTTATAAAAAAGGAGTTTTGGGCTTTTGTTGGGCTTGGGTTTGTATTGGGCCCACTGGGTGTGTCTGGGCCCAATAAGGTTATTGAGTGGGTTTTGTGTGTACAATGGCTGAGATTGGCTGTAACTGGGCTAGGATTGGGCCTTTAAAGTCTTCACAGTCTTTGTCAATTGCACACAAATGGGCTGTTGAAATTGATTGAGGGCCCATTTGGTCTTCACAGTCTTCATAGTTATACTATTGGGCTTTCCCGGCCCATCAGATGGGTTAAGATTGCATTCAATAGTATTCTTCAGTTTCGGCTCCGGTTTGACTGCTGATTCTTCTGTTTTGACTCTGACTTTGGCATTTTTGGACTTTGGCCTTGATTTTGCACAGTCTTTTCCATTCCATGCTCAGTTTTGTCATTTTGGCTTGGTTTTCTGTCTTTTTGTTGATATCCACTTCCTGCACAATACAAATGCAAAACAAACATATATTTGGCAGTTTTTGTCTGTTTTTGGTCATTTAAGCTCGTTTTTAGAGGTAAAAGATATGTGTAATTAAGCACTTATCAGTTGGTTACGTATTATAAAACCAACAAAGTAAAAAGGTGGTACAACTATAAGCCACCTAGTGATTATGTGGATGGTGCAACTATAAGCCGTTCGAAGTATAAAGGTGGTGCGACTATAAGCCACCTAGTGAAGAATAGGTTAGCATGCTCCACAAGATCTCATTATTAGCTAACCCATTATGATGATATGACTAGATTTTCACACTTGAAGACTTAAACTATGGATGGACAATAGCCGGTTATGGATACCTTAGAATATATATGACTATTTGTTTTATTTTAAAACCAATTAAATGTGTATCCCATGTCTATCCTAACCCTTACATCACCGAATAAACCTGTGTTAAGTCACCCATGTTGCCTTTAAGAACTGTTTAGACCCTAACTCTAACTGGTGCAGATTTGTGTACTCTCCAAGCTTATGATAGAATACATACTATGACTGTGCAGATGAGCGATCACCCCGAAAATAAACACTTAGACTAGTTGAGAGTTGAGTGATTTTTTATCCCCTTTTCGTGAGGTGTTCGGCTTTGATGTTTCTAGCATAATTCTTTTATAAATTCATTTCTCTGAGTAATCAGAGAAATCTTTTTATAATCTATTCTAACAAGTCTACTTGAGGGCAAACAGAAGTCAAGTGGGGGGATATTTAATAACATCAAATATTTGATACTTTTTAGTGTCAATTTTTCGCTAAAAATACTTGCAATTGTCTTATAAATACTTGAATTCGATACTTTTATGGTTATTTCGTTATTTTTAGGTAAAATGCAAGTATGTGACAAGAAACACGAGAAAAGCACGTAAAAATGAAGAAAACACGGATTCTTACGAGACTTTACGACCGTAACCCATTATACTAGTGTTACGCGTAACCTATTCAGCATGCACATCATCCAGCAGATTTACGGATAACTCACGCAAAGTTTACGCCGTAACTTATTATTATTAGAAGATGAGTTTTCTGACGTCAGCATTGCGGGTAACATGGGGACATTGATTACGCCTGTAAATCCTTTAAGCCAACAAGATGGAAAAGTGCAAATTAGCGGTTTTCGGTTGTAAACCCCTAAAAGGTTTATGCCCATATAAACTATTCAAATCTATAAATAGAGGCCTCATTAAGGCAATTCGAGATCAAACCATTGCACTCCACAGATCTATGGGGTGATCATGGCCTGTGATATGCTCGAAGTATTCTCCAGTAGTCAAGGGAGATCATTCTTAAACTATTTGGTATTTTATCATCATGAACAACTGCTGTAAGGAATATGAGTTTTCCATCACCTTGATTGTCTTTCTTTAATTCTTGCTTTGTTGTTGCCTTGAGCGGCTAAGCACTTTAGTGATGGTCCTAAGTAATGCAATTATACTATTCGTTCATAATATTGTTCCTGTTAGATCATGGGTTTACGTTGGATATCCTTTTGACTATCGTGTAACCCTGGGTTTTGGTAGTATTGCGGGTGGTTTAGATCTTGTTAATCCTATTATTAGATTACCACTTAAAACATGGGATTAGCCGAGTACTAGGGTTGGATGATTATTCTAACCCTAGTGTAGGAACTAACCTTGTTACCGCCTCTATCTCTTAATATACTTAAAAAGCATAGGAACTCTATCAAAGAGGGTAAATAATCTATATAGGTTATTAGGCTAGTTCTTGGGATAGTTGGGATTAATCACTATGACCTGGTTGCCCTACCTCATGACTTTCGGGGATCGTAGGGATTATTAGGACAGATAAAGATATCTATTCAGGGTTTTGTCGACTTTTAGAAATCACCAATGAGACCATGAGTGTATCTTGCACATGAATAACATAGTTATAACGATAGTAATTTAATGGCTAAGCTAACACGCTTCTCTCCCTGATAACTTCTATATCTTTTAATTTCCGCATATTTACTTTCTTGTTTATCTCAAAATCAATCTTAAAACTACTTTAAAACGTGACAATTCAAATTAAAACTAATTAACACTTAGCTCTTTGGATGACCTCGGATTTTTACTCATTCTTACACTACTCACGGCCGAGTTCTTTGCATGTTTGTGGTTTGTAAATTGTAAGCGAGTTTTATATAATTTAAATACTTAATAAAATACGCATCAATAAGCAACCATCTACAAGTAGCATCAACCACAATATCCAAGGCCCAACCATCTCTATAACACCATATTCATAACCTTCATACTTCTGTAATCCCATCTTTTACTTCTTGAAAACTGAAAGCTACATTCCACTACTTAAACACCTGTTTTTTACAGCAGGGGTTCAATTGAATAAAGAACATTACTTATACTTTCCTAAAAATTTCACCTAAGTTATCAACTTTTATTGTGTTCACTTAGGTTACGAATTTTGATAAACATACACCCCCATAATTTCAATGTTATTACGAGTAACCTCGCACGTATATTTTTTAGTAGAGTTAAGTTGTAACTTAAATGTTATGTTTTTACAGTTCATGATCGTTTCCGTATATTTTTGCAAGTTGAGTAACCCCAAATGTCATGTTTCATAAGTTCAGTAACCTAAGTGAACAAAATGAAAGTTGAGTAACTTAGGCGAACTTTTTGAAAAAGTATAGTAACTTCTTTGTCTATTAACCCTTTACAGCAGAAGTATCTTCCACCTTCAAACTCATTAACCTCTCCCTCACAGTTTCAAAAATCCTTCCAAGTATAATTTCCCATTTGTAGTATTCATCTCTAAAAATCATATTATTCCTTTCCCTCCATATGAAATAAACAGTTTGCAGCCAGATATAGGGTCCGATTGGTCTATAAGTGGGGGCGGTTGAATTGAATTAGGATTTGATTTGGTATAGGTTTGGATGTGGCATTTGAATTTGGTTTAGGAATAGAGAAATTATATTTATTATATGTATTAAATTTAAAAAGTTTTGTATTATTCTAAACTATATAATAAAATATAAAATAAAAGTTATATTGGGTAAAATGTGGTTGAGAGAGAGAATCAATATAAAAAATGAATGTTTATGTTGGATTTCGTCAAAAACCTGACCATCTTGATGAGAATTAAATTTGGACATTCACACCATGGTCCTGTAACTAAAAAAATGTAAATTCCAAACATAATTGATTTGATAATTCTTTCATCCCAACCCCACTTAAACATGCATACCAAACGGGCCCTTAGTATTCTCGTAATACTTCAAACGTTATTACCACATGGCCTATCAGCTAATATAGTGATGATGTTACTCCACTCCTTTGCATTAACCTGAACTCTCATATTACTCATTATAGCTTTCTATAGTATTAATGAAAAGATTGATTGCGGTTCGCGTGAGAATTAACGGATAAGAGCAATCAAAGAATAGGTGATCAAGACTTTTCAAACATTCAATTTTGCATAAGGCCCATTACATCTTCATAAGTTTTCTATTTTTCCATTCTATCATGAGTCAACATCTTCTCTTGAACAACCATCCATTAAATAAAGGACTGTTTGGAAATGCACTGAGAAAACCATACCACTTTTGCCCATTTAACTTCACTTTAAAAAGATCGACCGCATGTTAGCTACTCGCATATGCACCTTGTTGATTCATGATTCCTTTTTCGTTGCCTGCCGGCAACATAACATATAGACATAGTTATGAAAGTTGAGTTTTTGATGAGCAAAGACTACATTAAATTTTCAAGTAATTTTCAAGTTAAGAGAAATAAAAAAGAAGTTGAACCGTTTGTGTGGCCACATTAGTTTGGGAACAAAGTGAAATTATGACCAAAATTAATATATGAGGGAAGGAAAATATTAAAATCAAAGTTAAAACTTAAAATCTTATATATATTATTAAAGATTGAGTCCTCATTATTTAATGTTGAGTCTTAATGACTTCAAGTTTATATATACGGTCTAAAGTTGAGTTTTTGTTATAAGTGTTGTCATAAATTCACTAATAAATAATACATGAACTCCATTTTATTTAGTTCATATTCTTATTAGAGTAATGGTTTCAATTGTAGTATTTAAAACTAATAATCTAAATCCCAAGCAACTCAAGTAATTGTTATCGTACGTTTTTTGCTACTCTTTCATTTTCTTATCATTAATACGAGTACATTCATTTGTCATCAAAGTGGATGTTAAAAAAAGACTATCCATGTATCTAGATGAGTTAGATACGTAGTCATTACTCATTAGCAAGTATAAATGGCCTATTTGTGTTTCTTCCGCAAGCCATAATCTTCAAACTTTTTATGAGTAAAATTCATGACACCCGCTAGAATACAGCACACGGAGAATTTATTATTTTTGTTTGAGCACTCAAGGGAATGGTATAATGCTTTCAATAATGTGATGCTATGCCGTGAGTGGCAACAATATTCTCTCTTTTAAATTAGTTGTGCACATGAAGATTCTGTACACGCATTGTACTTATGGTGTATATGTAACCATCGACTTGGTTTTATGTCTCTTACAACTATGTAAATGAAAATTGTGTATATCATATTGTAGCAAGCCAAAAAATCTTATGCATTATACGTACAAAATAACGTAAAGTTAAATGAATTTTTCATTGTGTCACTTCAAACGTTTTTTTCTTCAATTGAACTAATTCAACGATGTGGAAGTTTTGTGTATATATGAAACATTATTTATGTTAATATTGTGTTCGTTTATGACATACATAATAAAAATAATTTTATGTATTATGTTTCTGCTTCTTAATTTTAGTTTATCTTTGTAATATTGCAGTATGAAAAATGATATTTAAAAATGTAATTCAAATCCAGTACTGTTGATTTAATTTTATTATGAAGCATGTGTGTTTGTTCTTAGTGTTACTTTGAAGAGCAAAACTAATTCAAATATGTATATTATCGTATGCGTATATTATCCTGGTAATTTGACTGTATAAATCTCAATGAGTTCCATGGTATGAATGTGAGTTATTATGATTTAAAAGTTAAGAGCATTTAATCATTATTAAACTTACTATATTTGAAAAATTAAAACTTAAACTACATGGATTAATGCTCATTAAAAATGTATCAAAGTTAACACTTGAAGCAACCCACAACACAATGGTAGTTTAAAGACAACGTTTAGAACTTATTAAAACCTCTAAGTTTTGTTTTAACTATGGTTAGTTAAAACAGTTAAACTAACGGGTTTTTTTAACATCCTACCAATAGTCAAATTGACCCATACACAAATTCCCGAACAAGATAAACCCAAAATCAAATAGGATTGCGCTCAGAAATGTAACTTTTAACCCTCACCAGACTTTGAAACAAACCGCATTGAGCAAAACCCAAACACCAACATTACGCCTTAAACACTTACGCACGCCCTATGAGCAACGCACATGTATGAAGTTATACGATACTTCACATAAGTAAAACTTCAATTTTTCTCAAAAAACAAGCCCGGTGCAATGCACAGGTATGAACGTCTCGTTGAATTTATTATTGCGCACTTAAAAAAGCAGAAACTAATTAATGAATGCGTTTTATTCTAGCTAGCTAAGTGCTGCAAAAGGTTAAACAATTGGTAGTTTATAAATACGGATCTTATATGAAACAAATGTTTTGGACGTCAATAATTAGAAAGCTGCTAGTAATATGGTATGCATGTATCTTGTATTCTTGTTAAAGTATATGTGTTACTGGTTTACAAGATATCTAAAAAAAGTAAGATGTGATTTGATTGGTATGAAACACCGGCTCAAAATCCTATATAGTTTTGATTATGTCTTGAAGCCGTTGCCACATACAACACGTTGAATTCAGTAACTAAAAAGAACTTTTATTATACTAGGGTTGTTTTATTATTACCTTCATACCTTACATGTTTTATACTTTTTATAATATTTACCTTTTTTTTACTATATATTTAAAGTATAACACGGTTTTTTATCAGTATCTATTGAAAACTTTTTATTAGTTTAATGTTTTTGATTTATTAATTTTTTTATAGCACTTTTTATTTTACAATTTTATAATAAAAATATAAGAAATATAAAAATATAAAAAACAAAATAAATAAAAAGTATTCGTAACAATTTAAGAGGTACTAATAACCTTTCCCATTATATTATTGCTCTTTTCTTTTTAAAAGGGTAGGCTATAAATTTTAGACAATATATACCTCTAAGAACACATAAGTTAGCTCATATATTACTCCTTTAATATTAAAACACAGGATCCTTCACCCGAGGTAGGTGTAATCAATGAAAATCACCCGACCCGACTCTCTTTTCTCTCCCACTTTCTCCTCATTTAAGGATTTGTTACAAAATCTGTGTGTTGTATTATCATCATCCATCGCTTTTTCCCTCCCTTTCAAGATAGCCACGTACCCCCTTGAGTCATCACCTTCACACTATACTTCTTTGGTAATCAGATCCACTCCTCCATTCTTATAGCTTCTTCCCACCGATCGCACACCGATTCATATAGCCCACAAACAAATAAAAACAACAGATTGATCAAAACAACTTATGATACATCAAATCCACCACAAACAAAAACAAAAAATTCAATGACAAAAAGGTTATTAGAGGGATGATCAAGTCAACACAATGAGGAAGAAGATAGGGGGGATCAGTCTACCTTGCTTGGCTAAACAAACCCAGAAACACACAAAAGGTATCAAATTATTTACACAAAATTTCACTCTTATTACAATTATTACAACTTATACGTATATAAAAATATTGCTTCATGTTGTGAATTCATCATTGTTTGCTGTTTAATTTATGTGGAATTTCAATTCTTTGTTTTTAGTTTTGTTAATTTTGGTCAATCTTTTTGAAATTTGAAATTAGGGTTTTGTACTAATTTGTGGGTTTTGTTAATTTTTTCTTTTTATAAGTTTTTTATAAACTTTCGGGTTTTTTTGTAGGCTGTAAATTACAACAACAACAAATATTCTTCAAGAAAGGTGAATATTGTTGATTTATTTTTCATTGTTCAATTGTTGGAATATGCATTACTCATTAATTGACCGAGTACTTTTGAGTTAAGATTTTGTTTTTAGAGGGTGTTTGGGATTGGTTATTTTTTATGCTTATAAGTAACCACTTATATATGAAAAACAAAAGTAAGCAGTTTAGGGAATGATGTTTGGGTTTTGCTTATTTTGCAAATACCACTTTTTAGACACTATTCATAGAGCTTACCATGAAACGTGGAACTTTCGGTCTTTTTACGTTTGCAAACGTGCAACTTTAAGGTCTTTTTGGATATGGCTGCTACTTTTTTGCAAGTATAAATCCTTAAATCGCACCACTTTTTTGCAAACGTGCAGCTTTAAGGTCTGTTTGGTTATGGCTGCTACTTGCAATTTTGTCCCGCGGCAACGAGGATAACACTAAAGCTTTTTAACTAGAAGGTGTAGCCTCGTTCCTTGGCTTGCAAAGCTGTCCGTTAAGGTCAGTATCAAATTAGCTTACACATATGTCATATTCAATTGAAAATGGACAGTCATCCTTGAAATTTTATATATTATTTTTTACACTATTAGGTGAGGACAGGAAGATTGATGGTATACTGTGTCCATAAAATTCTAAAAATCCAAAATTTAAAGTTGAAGGAGATGGGTGCAGCTCTACTAAGTGAAATGAATGTGAGTGTATCAGATGAAGACATTGAACCTATCGTAGACAAGGTAACACTCATGCTTTTAACGCTGTAGCTATAACTTTACAATCTTCACGTTTTGACATTTTATTCATTATCTTTCGTGTTTTGTCTTTGACCGTTTCCTCTTCTATTTGATCAGGAAATTTCGGACGCAACTCTAAACGGGGATGGAAAGATTGTTTAGTAGAGTGGAAGACATCATCTTGAAGAATCCAAAATATCCTCAAGAACAACATGACCCTTCCCTGTATTTTCAACTCAAGAATCACATACATTTCAGGTTCAGCTGATCTTTCGTGATGAAATGTAGCTAACTTTGACTATTTTTATGCCATTTACATTTTAGGATTTTGATTATTTTTATGCTATTTACATTTCAGGCTTTTTGCTATCTCGCTGTACGCTTCCCAATTGAGAAAGCTCCTACTAAAAGGATCACTGACTTCAATGGACTTTTTAACAAGAAAAATGGTGGACAATGAATTAGGTTCAGGCTGCGGATGAAAAGTATATGAAACTCAAATCAGCTCCATATCTTTCCAACATGTAAACCCATAGCTAAACTTAGAATTCCTTTTTGTCATAAAACTGATCTAGATAGACAAGAAGTCCATTAAAAACCTATATAGCCTAAAGTTTAAAACTAGCAGTAGTGTGGGCAATGTCATTAAATTGTTCAAGTAAACCAGAAAGGCGCAATAGCAGCGTTGAGCCGGAGGCTATCAAAGTTTCGTTTTGAATTTTGCATTATCAGATAGTGCTTAGCCAGTTTAGGTGAATTATAATGAGTTAGTTTTTTACTTGCTTACAAAAATGGGTTCAGTGATTGTTCCCCACAAGCATGTTGCATACTTATTATTGAGCAACTCTAATCTTATTAACATATTTAGACCCATACATCCAACGTCTTTTTAAGAAAGGAATAAAATTAGCCATATGATCGCTTCTTTGCGAGGTCATTCTAAAGTACTCCTAATTTCGATTATGTAGATGGTTTAGAATTTGTTTATAAATAGAATTACTTTAGGATGCTCTATAGTCGTTGTTTAAAGGGCCGCACACCGACATGGACCTTAGCATTCCAAATTGTACCAATACATGTTAGGACTTGGGGAAATCTTCAACACTAGCCTATAGTAAAGTATTGTACTATACATAGTGTATATCATTAATTTCGTGTTTGTGCAGAGGGAGTAGTATAGTAATCGGCAAAATATGTATCATTTTGCCTCCTAATCAGGTAATATAAGTATGTTTTTTGTATGTTTATAGGCCTAGAAAGCAAAAATTACAGTCAAATGGTGCCAAAATCTTGGCCAACAAAGATAAGAAATGCTTAAAAAAACACAGGCAACATGACCGAAAGTTACATAACCATAAGTCCGAATTATTTAGTTTCCTTTTCATTATATATTATTCTCCCAAACTTACATAGTCATAAACCCCTAATTCTGAAATTGATATTTCACTATAGCATGCTGGATTTGAAGTATTAGGCAAAAGTGTAGAAACATTATTGGAAAACAGAAATTAGATGAAAAAGAGTAACAACAGATTGATTGATCGATGATGGCCAAAAGATAGGAAACTTAGATGGGTCAAAGAGAGAAGATGGGATACCGGAAAGGCAAGTCCATCGCGGGCACTACCCGACTGATTTCGGTATTGCATATGTATTTAAGCAGGTGCATGTAATTGTTTAGGGAGAAGTTAGGCAGGTGTATGTAGCAACTTGGGTTAGGTGCATGTATTTTGAGTCTTACATACTTTTATTCTTCATGTAATTAATCATATGTTATTTTAATTGTGTATATATCTGATAAGCTTCGTAAATAACCTTACCCAAACACCCTTGAGCATTGTATACTATTTAAAGAATATGTGCTATCACAGGTTCATCACTCGGGTTATGCAAATGGCTAATGAAAGATGGGAGGCAACAATTCATTCGGATATACGGCGACTTGAACAACAACTAGAAAATCCGTTAATGAAGCCCCCTTCTTTGAAGACCATGAATTAGGATCGAGATGTAACTTAGTTTGATGCTGCAAAAAAATAGATCAACAGCAGCTCGAAAAACACTCTTATTGGTAATTTTTTTTACTTTACATTCCGACATTAAATCAATAGATATACCTGTTAAAGTTTAATTTTAGTTTACCAAACAAGATGTATGCTATGGTACAAATATGCATG
>BQNB010206894.1:0-10517 GCA_026074375.1 Tanacetum coccineum | reverse complement strand
ATTTGATATTATAAAACAATCTTCATGTATGAAACAATCTTCAAAGCTTCCCCTTGAATTAAGATCTTCTTGTACATGTCACCACTTATAAGTAAGCTGAAAATCATATAGTCTTCTTCCCCTTTTTGTAATCATCTAATAGGGGTCTTTTGTAGTTAAGCAACTTGTGAACACTTCCCCTCAAGTGGTGCATGTAGATGGTTAAACATGTTAACAATAAGCTTACCCTGAAAGTATGCTAACCATCTCTTAAATCTCGAACTCAGTAGGCTCTATGTAGTGATCACTGATGAAGAAAATAAAGTATAACGAATTTGATGAAGAAGTTGAATCTTCCAAGCTTATGCCTTATATCTTGTACTATCCACGACGTTGAACTCATACTCCTAATGTATAAGCAGACCGCAATCTCTTTGACAAAATCCGCATTCTCTATAATGAGACACTGAGCACAATAACGTAACTCCTTCAAGTGATAGCAAATGTGAGCATTAAGCACCCTAAGTTTATAAATCACACACCTTTGCTAGATTCGTCAAGTCTTCGTCACCATACAAACCAAACAAGTTACCTCCAAATGTTGTAAGCCATTTGAGATATGATAAAACACAAACCTATGAAACCTAACTACAACATCAAATGAGTGATAATCAACTATCTTCGTAATCACATCTTCAATAAATCTCCAAAACGAGCCATAAAATCAATAAGAATAAACTGTTGTGAAAAACAGTTCCATCCGAGATCCAAATCCATCCAAAAACCAAAAAGATATATACCTTGTAGATCCTAGATATAAAGAGCAACCCGCTCTGATACCACATGTTGAGAATCGTTTAGCCCATCTAGGATATGTTTTACGAATAACATTAATACGCAGCGGAATAATAAGAACAATAATGCTATTCAACAAGGTTTACTTCTAAACATTGAAGCCTTCATTATATTTGATCAGAATACATGAGGCTACACCAACTATCTAATAAACTAACTACTAATACACACGATTTCTTTGTGTGTCTAGACTCTCATTGGAGAAGTCTAACTATGATAGATGTATAAAACCTATGTCTATGATCTCTTTATATAGGGAGAGATCAAGACGTTACAAAGAAAACTAATTCCAGTCAACAATTATATTAAATACTTAGTCAATGTATTTGATATGGTTGACTAAATAATTAGGAAACTAAATCAGCATTAATCTTCAAGTTGTAATTAATCTTCAATAAGCATTAATCACTGTTTGACTGCATTGAATGAGAAGATAACTACTGTTTGACTTCAAGTCTTCTAGAATCCCATAATATTAAATTAGTCCTTCTTGTTTCATTCTTTTGTTCTTTTGTCTCATCAAATCTGTAAATCCCAACAATCTTCCCCTATTTGATGATGACAAAACAAACAAATTCTTGCATGAACTTCCCCTGAAGTTGAGATCATGAATCTCCCTAAATGAAACAATCTTCCTTTGTAAACTGTTTCCCCTTAACTTAAGATCTCCCCCTTAAGTTATCAATCTCCATTCCATGCCACCACATGATCTATAAGTTACTAATCATATAATCATCTTCCCCTTTTTTTGTCTTCATCCAATAGGGAACATATAAGCAACTTTGATCTTTACAATTTCAAATCATATATCAAAACTTTTAATCCAAGCTTTTCACTGACTCAAATTACCCCCCATGAAGTTCAACACAAATAATGAACTCAAGTAGTAGAAATTTTAAACTAGCAGTATTAATAATGACTAGCAGTAGTAATGACCTTCCCATGAAACTGTGCATGAACATCTTAAATTCTGTAGGCTTTTTGTAGTGATTACTGATGAAGAAAACTGAGTATTACGAATTTGATGAAGAAGTTGAATATCCTAAACTTGTGTGCTATCTTGTTACTTTGTTAAACCACCGAGCACGTTCGATGTCTACCTTTGATGTATTACACACCTTTAAGGGCTTATATAAAAATAATAATAATAATAATAATAATAATAATAATAATAATCATAATTTTTAAGTTTATATGAAAATCTTGCAAATTTTTCACAAGTGTTTAAATTAACAAAATGACCTCCTCAAGTTTAAGAGTCAGTTCTAAACATTCTCATTTGTACAATCTATAACTAATGTTTAAAATGACACAAAGCCCTACCTGTCAAGTTACATGTTTTATACATCACAATTTTATCACATTTTAATGAAATGACCGATTTAAACTTCGTTTCAACAAATGATTCTTAATGAATTGGAAAATAGATTTTCTAAATCGCAACTGTTGAATCCGAGAGTTTAATGACAAAGCCCTTTATACGTACATTTATCCCTCAAAGATTTTCAAAAGCACCAAAGTGATTATTGAACATATTTTACTTCCAATTGAACACCCTCTTTGTCAAAAAAAAACCCAATAAGTATATTAAAAGTGTTGACCCACTAAGGATACATATCCGCCTTAATCTCTCAATGAAATAGTTTTAAAAAAATATTCTTTTTACTAGTGATTTCGTTTTCAAATCACCAAACCCTTGATAAATCCTTATAATGAAATTTTCATCATTTTAAGAATGACTTAACATTTTAATTCCATAACCGAACGAACTTCACATTTTTATAATCTAGAAAGTGCCTAAGCCTAGTTTTAAAACAAAACTTGAAACAAGTACCCTTACTCTTCCTCTCGATCGACTGTCGGTGATTAAAACAATATAAAAATTCGGGACGGGTTTTTCTAATGTTACATTCCGTATTTCAATGACAATATGTAACTCATACTTTTTCTCATTTTCTAGTAAAGAGAATTTTTGTGTTTTACGGTTTACGCGATTCGCGATTTCTCGTTCTTGCTTATCTTAAGTTGTTTTAGGCATTTATTTCGATTAAGGTGTTAATTTGTTTTATTCTATCTTTGAAATCCCCTGGCCCCCTATACCTGAAATCTAATTTTGACATCTTTCTTAAAAATTTCAGTATTAGTCACGTTTTTAGTTAGAAAATCTCATGTTTTCCGCTTAAAAATCGCACTTATAATAAACGAGAAGATTTCTTCAGAAACAATTACCACAACTCTTCTTGACCCAGTGTAAAGCGAATTAGGATAAATCGACGCGTCGGGACGTCCCTCCCTTAAGGAGGGGACAATTAATAACCCGATTTAAGGTCACAACTTATTTCTGAATTAAATAATAATTCCGTTAAATTTTAAATAATTCATTTTATTATTTTAGTCGGTTTTTATTAAAATCATCATTAAATCCTTTCACGAATTCTATATTTTATCTTTAATCGTTACCGATCGAGAAATCAACGGATCCTGTATTTTAACTGTGAAAATTATTAAATTTTTCGTATTTCAGGTCACTACTAATTTTTCACTTGTATTTAATATTCTAAGTTTCTAAAATTTTTTCTTTCACTACTTCGTTGTTTTATATAAAAAACGTCAATTTTAAGTAAAAAGCGCTATGATTTAAAATTTTATCCATTTTTATTGATCAAGAAACCAATGACTCCGTATTTGGGCCTCGAGTGCCAATTTATTTTAATTTTCGTGTTTTTCACTTTCCTTGTGTTTAAACTGCACTCGAGACGAAAATCACGTTTTAAGAAAAAATAGCAGACTAATAATAGGTAATAGGGCTCGAGGTTAATAAGTATCATTAGTTAGGATAAATTTAGCCCATGAAACCCCTTTCCCTCTCCTTAGGTCGGCGACCCATCAACAACAAACACACCCTTATATTTTGTTTACTTGATCCATTAACATTATCCTAATTAAGCCCAAAATAAAAACCCACCCCTTTGTATTAAAAACCCACGACACAAGCATCACATACAACACAGACTTGGAAAATCCAAAGTCAGTTCTTCCTCCCTTTTTTCTTCATTGTACGAGCCAAACAACCTTACAACCTTCACCATCAACATTAAAACTTCATAAAATCATCTCTTCTTCACAACAAAAGATCCCTAAAATCATCCCTCACCCCCCATAACTAAAAATACAATCATCTTATGAATTAGAAAAGATTATGATTTCCAGAATCTTGAGTCCTTAAAGAGACTGATTGAATTAAAGGTGTAGGAGCTCAATGGTTTTCGATTCTAGGTGATTCAAAGAAGATTCTAGCAAGAAAAGTTAAGGTTTTGGTTAATTGGTTAAAGGTGTAATCGGCTAGGATCAAGAATCCCACCTAGGGTTTGTGTTAATCATCTAAAAACCCTCCATTGTAAGTTTTTAATGTTTCCTTGGACTCCCTTTTTATTATTTTGATTATTATAGTGATGCATGTATTGTAATTTTATTGGTCTTAAGGACCAGCAAGTCATGATTATGATTGATCTTGATTAAGTGGTATAAGTGTGTAAAAGAGGTGTTAGATGATTCACTTTGATGTATTTTAGCCTTGTGATGGATCAATTGAGGATTTAGATGTGTTATTGGTTGATTTAGAATAGGAATTTGTGGTCTGTTTTGGGACAGCAGGAAAACGGAGATTGTTCTCCAAATTTTTGGTCTATAGCTACTGAGAAAAATGCATATTTGGATATAGGGAGTCTTAAGCTTCAATGTGCGAATTGGATACTCCTGTATCGATTCCGTATGAGAAATTTATGGTCATTTTACGGTAAGAGGTCAATTCTGGAGTTGCTGTTGGGAAACATGTTTTTCTTTAGAATTTTTTACAGTAAGTTAAGGTTTTAAAGGTTGTTTAGATATTAGACATCTTGAGCTAACTCCTCTAATTGGAACCAACCTCATTACTATTTTATATTAGGAGTTATGACTAAAACGGCAAAAGAAAGAAATTCAGTTAATAATCTGGTTTGACCTTCAGTTAGTAAAAGTTTAATTCTCGTTGATTGGCAAATGAGTTGAATGATTGGCTTAATGTTTTGAAAACTAGATTCATGTGGTTTTACAGGGGTGAAAACCTCACCTTTATATCTTTTATGGAATAAGAGATATGGTCCTATGATTGTGACTAAATTCTGCAAAAGGAAGTTTTCTGTTTTGAGTTAGTGATAGTAATTTGACATTTTATAAAAATTGGTAAACAATTGGAATATGAGGCTTGATGTTCTGTAAAGTAGACTTCAAGGCCTTTCCAGGGATGAAATCCCCATGGTTATATCTTTTATGGTTTAGGATTTATGCCTCATTGAAAATGGCTAAAATCAAAAGTTGGCTTTTACGTCTAGGATGAAAAATGAAAAGTAAAAACCATTATGATGAATAGGAATTCAGGGGTGAGACTTAGTAGATGTTTATTTTGATATGATAAAAGGGTAGACAACATGAGACTTTATAAAAACACTTTGGTTTAGTCGTAGTGCAATATTGTTCTTGTTTCGTATTTTATTAACTAGTCTTATATAACTATTCTATTATAATGATATTATGTATCATTCTAAGTCGCGACTTGCTTTATAGGTCACGACTAATCTTTGGAGTCATCTTTGCATACCTGGTTTCTCGTTCGACTATCTACGTACTGTGAGTTCGTGGCCTCGCCTTTCTAACTTTAAATGTTTTATTAAACACAACCACGCGAGGGAGCACATGCTTGCTTTGAAAATATGAACACAAGTTGTTTTAGTATGATGGACCCGATTACATATTGATTTCATTGAGTAGCTATTGCCAAAAGACCCTAATTTCATGAACTGTTAATTGCCTATGATGGGTGAACGCTTGTACAAATAAATAGATCTATTGGGTTTGAAAGCCCTGTCCGAGGGTATGTATCCTTAAGAGAACACCCACTCAACGGGCAATTTATATTGAGAATTTAGGTATAAGGCAATAATACCTAGTCGTGGGGCTAATATATCATGAAAGATATATTTTGTTGTCAAGGTTCAATGTCATGAGCTCAATGAGATAGAAATTAATATATGGCTTGCCTATCAACAATCCCTCATTTGATGAATTATGCTTGTGTTCTAACATTTAATCATATAAACTCTATGAATTCACTCAACAATTTTGTTGACTCTTTAAGCATGTTTATCTCAGGTAATCAAGGTTGAAGACTTGGAGCGGTATGAGGAGGAGCTTGCGCGAATTTATTTTGTTAAACTGTTTTTAAGTTCCATTCCTCAAACCACATTTAAAATATGTTGGTGGTTTATAAAACTTGTATGTTGATTTGGTTAAGATTCTGTGGGACGACTTTTGCACTCTGATCTTACTTTTGGAATGGAACATGTTTGACAACGTCTCTTTTGAGTCGTTCTTTTGTAATTTATGTGTAATTGTGCCATTAGTTAACACCCAATTGTTGGTTCCACTACGTATGAAATTGGGGGTGTTAGATTTCCTAAAAAAGGAAGGTGGGCATGTGACCGACTTTGGGCATGTGACTGAATTTGGGAATATGATCATCAAGTCAAATCAAAACATAAACACCAAAGCAAACGCAACACTTCATGCCAAAACGATCTTAAAAATATTCATTGAAATGACAAACGGCTAAAGATTCAGACTACGATGTCTAGTGATCACGAAGTTGATTTGGTATCCCTTATTTGAGTTAGAAGTGGGTTTCACGAGGGCGTCTACTTATTTCATCATCGAGACTTCCTTCTATTTGCTACCCCTTTTCTTTAAACCCAATCCTATCATTGAGACTTGCTTGAACGTATAGCGCTTATGATTAAGACTTGAATTATCTAGTTACCAGAAGTCAGGGGTGGTTGGTTGCAGACCTGGTTAACTATCACTTAAAGGAGTTACATTGTAGTACTCAGTGTCACACGCAGAAGACGATGTGGATAATTTCAAGAGGTGTTGTACTTCTTATACTTTTCTGGTTGGGTATAGAGTACTTATAGATTTAATCTTGCACCGTTCTTCAATCAACAACAGTGCAAGCTTAAGTAACAAATTTGGGGGATTTTACTTCATTTTCAAGTTTGGTATATTGGGTTTACTTCACCAAGTGATCACAACAATAGCCGACAGAATACGAGGTTGGTAAGTTAGCCAGAGAGTTTAAAGGTTGAGATGTAATCAGCAATTCTCACGGGATATTATTGTCCCATTCCAAGACAAAGGTACTTCACCGCCTAAGTACAATTTTCAAAGTTCTTCAACGACATTCATATACAAGACCTTGATTATACCAAGTTTTCTTGATTCTTGCTTCATCTCCTCTACGGTTTCTGAAGACAAGAGGGCAATGCTTTGTTTGGATTTCCAGATTTGTGCTCAAGACAAGAACTTCTCGAGTATATGTGCGTACACAACAATGATGCTTTCGAGAGTTCGCAACCATCATGGGGGAAAATGTGTACATCCGGGACTTAGTTGACTTTGATGTTACCATGTCAACTTCCAGGGGGAAGTAGTGTATACTACTTTACTTAGCATGGTTTATGAAGTATACTGCATACGTGAGAAGAATTGATGCTGATTTCTCGTATGCACTCCCGAACGAATATTCACAAGCTCTAATGACAAGAAGTAGTGGTCATTGGTATGGTTTGACTTCTACAAAATTTCGTTGTGCACGTCAATGACAAGTAGAAGATTGTTCAAGCTACAACAAAGTTTCTGGATCTACTCAAGATAGGGATGTTGGTTTGGGGGGAAGCTGATTCAAAAACTTTGCCAAAAAGGAGTCTATGAAGAAAGCTTTTTAAGACATGTTGCATGAATTGGGGGGAAGTTAATCCAACTCGTGCATACTACAATGGTTCCTGTACAAGTAAAGACACTGAAGATCTAAGCTGGAGTACAAGTTTTAAGACAAGGAGAACTCGGAAGACATCTTCAGCTTTGGAAACGCTTTGGAAGACTTTATTTGTGTTGTATTTGTACATGAAAGGAACATTGTAAGTAATTTCGTATGTCCACATATTGGGGGAAGATTGTTAGCCTTAAAATATGGTGACATATCTGGAATTACAATAGTTTAGTTATAATGTGACACGTAGGGACTAATAATGACAAGTTACAATAGTTAGGTGTCACTAGGACTATAAATACCCCCTCTATACTTCCATGGAGGGGTGAGGATAAACATTTATCTCATAAATGTGTGGTGTTTCTCTCTTTAGAAAAAACACACTCTTTCCTTTCTCTCTCTAATAAAATGGCTTACTTTCATTTCTATCCTCCCCGACCTCCGGATCATCTTTTGTTAGTGAAATCTTATTGTTAACACTATCCTATTCTAAACCTATGTCAGTCCTAATCCTAATTCTAACGTGTTAGGAATAATTGTAATACTTAAATTCTACTAGTAGGTATGTAGTTCCTACTGGTAGAGTAGTAGTTCCTACTGGCAAGTATGTAGTTTCTGCTGGTAAGGTTATTATCATAGTTAGTACTGGTAGGCTATGTTTCCTACTGGTAGTGTACTTAGTCCTGGTAGAGTCAAATAGGAATTCCAAGATAAGATTTTAGTTAGTTAGAGATGAGGATATGCAGGAGATAAATTAGGGAGAGTCATGCATATTATTCTCACATGATTTTAAGAGATGCCGATTAGGGTTTCACTACTATAAAAAGAACCCACGGCTTCGGGAAATGGACACATTCAGAAAACATAATTCTCCTTGTTAATTAATAGAAATCCATAGAAGGATCTTTTAGTTTTTATTAGTCCTGTTCTTCTTATTAGTTGTGTCTATATTCCGCATAGACATTAACTTTTCCAAGCAAGAGTCTCTCTTGTGATTAGCTTATGATTACATAGGTTAATCACCATCCTTAACAAGCAGTAAAGATCTATCTAGAGTGGGATCTAACAAGTGGTATAAGAGCTTGTTGAGAGTCTCTCATAAGAAGAATATTCCTAGATCTAAGATCCTTTTTAGACCTCAGAACCATACACCTCTCTACTCCTTTAAAATGGCAGGATCTGACAATGATAGCGATAATGCTAGTGCTCATAGTGAAGCCACCATTCCTCAACAACAACAAAACATTCAACCTCAAGTCATTACCACTGTCTCAAACAATAATGCAAAGTTTCCTTATTTGAAAAAGGATGAGTATGAGGTCTGGGCTATGAAGATGGAATACTGGATCACAAACAATGATATAAATATCTGGAAGGTGATTCAAAATGGCAACAACTTGAAAAGGACTAGAAGAGATCATGATAGAAGGGTCATTATTCTTCCCCCAACGACTGCAGATGAACACATTGCTATTCAGAGGGAATCAAAGGCTAGAACTACCTTGCTTTAGTCTATTCCTGATGATCATGTGGCTGATTTCCATTATATGGATGATGCAAGGGATATATGGAGTGCAGTCAAAGCTAGGTTTGGTGGAAATGCCGAATCCAAGAAGATGAGAAAGTCTATGCTGAAGCAAAAAATTTTAGAGTTCAGAATCAGTGAAGCAGAGGGATTGCATAAAGGGTATGACAGGATGCAGATGATTCTAAGTCAGCTTAACCAACTCAAGGCCAAGCCAGAGGATGAAGATATTAATCTCAAGTTTCTAAGAGCTTTGCCTTCATCATGGTCTCAGGTAGCTTTAACCCTGAAAACCAAAGGTGGACTTGAACTTCTTTCTTTTGATGATTTGTACTATAAGTTAAAGACACTTGAGGTAGATATCAAAGGATATTCTACTTTTTCCCCAAGCCAATCTGCAGGTCCAAGCCATTATGCATTTGTTAGTACCACCAGTGCTACCAAAAAGATGTCATATGCATATAGTCCAAACTATTCTTCATCTAATTACAATGCTCCATCAAACTCAAAAACTGGGTCTCACAGATCTGGTAAAGTAATTAAAGAAGTTCTTCAATCTTTTGTTGCTGATACTGAGCCAGAACAACAACTGGCTTATGAAGATTTTGAACAGATAGAAAAAATAGATCTGGAGGAGATGGACTTGAAATGGCAAATGGCTATGCTTTCTGTTAGAGTACACAAGTTTGAGCAGAAAGCTGAAAGGAAGATCGATTTTGATAAGAAGGAATCTGCTAAGTTCAACAAGAAGAAGGTCAGATGTTACAAGTGCCTTCAAAGAGGTCACTTTGCCAAAGAATGCAGGGCAAAAGGAGGAAATGACAAGCAGAGATATCCCTCATTCAAAATTTAGGAGATTGGAAAGAAGGAAGAAGATTCCAAAGCCTTGATCACTGTTGATACATTGGTTGATTGGACAGAGCATGATGGTCAGAGTGATGGAGTTATTGCTCCTAAAGAGTTTGGTATGATTGCTGGTTGTGATACTGAGGATGCAATTGAAGAAGGTGCTGCCAAGATATACAACTTGATCACTGGAGCTGATACAAAGGAAGCCAGTACTGCAGGTGATGCTGGAGAATTTGCTCTCATGGGTGTCACTTCTGAGGTACATAACTGCCCTTTTGGTTGTGATAATAAGTATAATGAACTTCAAAAGCAGCATAATGAACTTAATGAACAAAATAGTGAATATTTTATACAAGTTCAAGCTTATAAGAACTCACTTAAAACTTTGGAAAAACAAAAGAGAGTTCTTCAAAAAAATCAGTTGACACTTGAAGACAAGATTAGGGTGTT
>BQNB010206893.1:0-10517 GCA_026074375.1 Tanacetum coccineum | reverse complement strand
AAAGCATGTCTGTTAAATTGGTCATTTGATTTTGCAAGTTTTGATTTTGGTCTTGCATGTTTCTCATAACCGCATCATTAGCTTTAACGTAGCTTTCAAAATCGGTCTTTGTCACACCTTGTTAGCCTCAATTTATTGAGTCGAACAAGGAAGTTCGGTCACTCTACGATGGAACTTCGGTCTTTAATTAGTTAACGTTGTAATAGGAAAGTATCGGGAATCGGGCTTGATAGTTAATCTAATATTGTATATGTTTTGGGTTTAATCCCAAGCAAAACCCGAGCCCGGGTCCTAGTTAAATATCCCGAGCGTCACTTAATGTGTCGGGGTATATAAATAACTTTTCTAACTAGGAAAAGTTAGTGGATTTATTTATAATATTTCACTTTTCTATATTCTCTCTCAAATCTCTCTCTCTTCTTTCTCTCTCTAGAAATCAACTCTCTCTCTTTTCTTGATCTAGATTCGTGATTGTTATATGAAGTGTTAATCGGGATCCTACAGTTTCTACTGTCAAAAGAGAATGGATAAAGACAGAAGAAAGGATAAAGATTGATTGGAGATCAAGATTACTTACGTGATAAAGCAAAAAGGCCCACGGCTCACTTTTGATTTTGGCTTGTTTGTTGGTTAATCTTGCTCTCTACTTATTCTACACATCAAAAGGTAAGATTGTTACAAATTTCGTGTGTTATACAAGCTTAAAGTTTGGTTGCTTCATATTGGAAGATTTACAAAGAAACAAGTGGTAAGTGTGTGTTTAATCTTGTTATACCCACTTAGTAACACATGGTTTAGCTTAGATTCGTGGATAAAAACCTCAAATGGTGAATTTTTTACTCAATTCGTCCTAGGTGTTCTTGGTGGCGGTTTGAATAGAAATGGAGGGTTGCTTATTTAAGTATTTGTTCTTCACGGCGGTTTGACTAGCTAGGGGACAAGATCCACGATTTAAGGAAATAATCAACGGCGATTTGTTGACCATAGTGGTGAGTTATGTTTTATATTAATAAAATATTACACGACGAGTTGTTGAAACCAGGTGGCGGTTTGCATTGTATTGTGGCGAGTTGACAGGTTCATGGCGAGTTGATTATTATATTGAGCAAAATTCAAACGTTACCATGCCCAAATTTCAAAAACTCACGGCGGTTTGAAGAAAAATTTCACGGCGAGTTACTTTAAACCAAGGCGGTTTGATTATAAGATCAGGCGGCGAGTTGCTAAACCAAACAGCGGTTTGAGTATTTTATTAGGGCAGCGAGTTGTCAAAAGAAGCAGCGGTTTGATTATTCTATTACACGGCGGTTTGCTTACACTAGCAGCGGTTTGATTTAAAAAAAAGTTTAGTAATATGTAATTTGAGCGACACTCTTTTTAGCGACACTTTTTTTACGGAAAAAGTTGAGTAATATGTAATTTTTTATATAGCCTTTTTAACTTATTTTTACATCAAATTCAAATTTTGGTAATAGCGTAAATTTTTTTTCGGTCGACACCTTTTTAGCGACACTTTTTTCGGGAAAAATTAAGTAAAATAAAAAAAATTTCTATAGCATTTTTAGCTTATTTTTACACTAAATTTAGATTTTGGTAATAGGGTAAAAAATAAAATAATTCATAATCCAACTGCACCGAATTCCAAACAAACCAAATCCAAAACCATCGAGAAGGACTTAAACTGCACAAATCATTCACAACAAACAAACCATTAACTACCAACGATCATTCATTCACGGTTATCTAGTGATCTTGTAAAATCCCGTGATCGTTAATTGTATTCAAAACCACAACTTCAATCACATCATATCCACTTAAGATCCAACAACTTTTCACTTTAATTCACGATAAAATGGAAAAGAAAGATACCTTATCTTCGTGTTCAGAATCAGAAGAACAACAAATGCAACTAATTCAAGACAAATCAAAAGAAAGTTGCATGGTATCTTTTCAATGACTTTATTCACATCTCAAGCGTCTTTCAAACACCGACTTAAAAGGAAGTTGAACCGAGAATGGATTTGGACGCGCGTTTGCAACACTCTTTGGTCAAGATTTTGAGACTTTTACCGGCACGATTTTCGTAAACATGGATCAACTTCAAAAGCAACTTGATAGCCACGAATTTCAAGAGATTGGATCCATGGCTTCTTTTCAAGTTCTCGAGACACAGTTTCAGATGTTCATCAAGTCAAAGATTTATTTGAATGATGAATATATTGTAATGACACGCAACTACTTCTTTCTAGAATACACTCGACTCGATAATTCCAGAATTCCGTGATACACTGATCCAAAACATGGATTATGTTAAAAAGTCGATTGAGAAAAGAGCGCTGCATAAAATGGAGTATGACAGCAGGGTGAATGAAAGACTGATGCAGACGACAGAGGAAAAGGTTGATTCGAGTAAAGCATTGGATGCTAGTTTAGTTATCATTGAAAGCAATGGGACAGAATCACAAAAGCAGGATACAAGCAGCAGATCAGGGAATGATGCACATGTTAATGATGCAGATATCAGACCCATATATAATGAAGAGCCAATGGCTGAGGTACAAACGACTGATGATAATGTATCTGCTACAGGACAACAGCATACTGAGCAACCTGAATTCAATAATGAAGGAAAGGTTGACCAGAATGCTGAACAATGTCACCCCCCCCCCCCCACCCTCCCCCCCCCCCCCCCCCCCCCCCCCCCCCCCCCCCCCCCCCCCCCCCCCCCCCCCCCCCCCCAAGACAAACTCCTTTGCCTGGCTAAATTAACTGATGACACAGACAATTGAACTCTCAGGAGTCAATCACTCGAGTCCTGAGAAATGTTTTGTCTCAAAAAGACCCTTGCCTTAGTTTCAAAAATAATTTTGGAAAACTCGAAGCACATTGTATTAATCTTGAACTACAAATGCAAAACAATGTTTTAAAATCAGGGCAACAGAGTCAATTTTTGAAAGAGAAAAGTAATGAAGCCAAGGTTAAACATGACATCGATGTAATTGAAACAATAAACATCGAATTGGAACATAGTGTGGCTAAATTACTCGCAGAGAATGAGCAGTTACATAAAGAAAAAGAGCACTTGAAACAGACTTACAAAGATCTTTTTGATTCTATCAAAAGGACACGAGTTCAGACCAAAAACCAGAATGACTCTTTAATGGCACAACTGAACAAAAAGTCTAATGAAAATGCTGATGTACTAGCTCAGATTCAGAAAAAGGGGTTTGCAATTGCAGCATTAAAAAATGAGTTAAGGAAACTAACAGGAAATAGTGTGAATACTAAGTTTGCAAAGCCATCAATCTTGGGAAAACCGGTTGGACAACCACTCAAAAACCAATCCGTTGTTAGACAACCGACTGCGTTTAAGTCTGAAAGACCTAGAATTTCAAAACCACGGTTTGCCTCCCAAGTTGATGTGAACAACGACTTATCAAAACCAGTCACTATACATCATTTTCCTAAGAGAATGAACAACGACTTGTCAAAACCAGGTTTGCCTCCCAAATCTGCCCCTGCAAAACCTCATCACATGATTGCACCAAGCTCATCTAGGTATAGCTCAAACGACATTGTTCATAATCACTACCTAAAGGAAGCTAAGAAAAAGACACATGATATCTAGGATACCCTGAATTTCTGACTCCAAAAACATTTTGTTTGGCTCGACATGTCAGAAATGTGGTCATTAATGCCAATCATGACGCTTGTGTAATAAAATTCCTGAAAGAAGTCAACTCGCGTGCTAAGGTTCTATCCAATAAGACAACAAACAGAAACAAACCCGTAGAGCAAATAAGGGTTGCAACGAAACCAAAAAGACAGATCCCAAAAGGACATAGGTTTTCAATCAAAAAGACTACCACTGTGCATGAGAAAACAACAAGTCCTAGATCTTGTCTTAGGTGGCAACCAACGGGTAGAATTCTCAAGACTGTTTGTCTTAGATGGGTTTTGCCTCTAGCACAACAAAGGTTGAAAGTGAACCCCTAAATGGTTCAAATGCAGATATCCCTAACCAATGTGGAAAGCAAACAAGCTTCTTAATGTTCAGTGAGGTACTCTCTTAAGTACAGGCTCTACATCGTTCAATTACTGTGGAAGGACTCAGAGTTTGGTTGCGAAAAAGAAAGATATCTCAGAAAACAGGGCTTCAAGGAATTTTGATCTGATGATCACAAATGATGTCTGATCACAACAGTTCAGACCTCGCACCACAACGACAAGAGATGTCTGTTGAAAATGTCTCTTCAGGCCTCGTTCCTCAAGGACAAAAGGCGTCAGATTATGACAACTCTGACCCTGTGCCCCCAAGACAAAATGTTGTTCCTACAGCAGAAAAGACAGATTCGTCACAACAAGGGTTATAATTTCTCTTCAGTCCTTTACTTGAAGAATATTACAATCCAACACACGGTCTCGCTAAGGAAAACAACAATGATCAAGCACCGAATGCATCGTTTCACCAAGATGACTTTTTCAATCCTTTTTGTACACGGGTATAAGAAATTGGTGAGTCTTCCGTACAAGAAATTTGTGAGTCTTCCTCATGGAACATTGATAATACCGATGTGCATTCATTGAACCACAAAGTCATGATTACCGATGGACCAGAGATCATCCATTAGAACAAGTTCGTGGAAATCCAACCATGCCAGTTCAAACAAGACAACAGCTTGCCACAGATCCTGAAATGTGTATGTTCGCGCTCACGGTGAGTATTGTTGAACCGAAGAACATTAAGGAGGCAATGGCTGATTCTGCATGGATTGAAGCAATGCAGGAAGAACTTCATCAGTTCGACAGACTAAAAGTCTGGGAACTAGTCGACAAACCATTTGGCAAAGATGATTATAAAGCTAAAGTGGTTATGGAAGAACAAGAAGGATGAAGATCAGACATGTAATTCCCAAAAAAGCGCGACTTATAGCTAAAGGTTATGCTCAGGAAGAAGGTGTTGATTTTGAAGAATCATTTGCACCAGTTGCTCGCTTGGAAGCAGTTCGGATTTTCGTTGCCCACGCAGCACACAAGTCTTTTCCAATCTATCAGATGGACGTAAAAACGGGCATTTTTATGGTCCACTGAAGGAGGAGGTTTTCGTTGCTCAGGGAAGGGTTCGTTGTTCTCAGATCATCAGTAAAAAGTTACCTTCTAAGGAAAGCTTTGTATGGATTAAATCAGCTTCAAGAGCCTGGTACGGTGAACTATCACACTTCCTGATGTCCAAAGGCTTTACTAAAGGTACAATTGACCCAACTTTATTCAAGATAAAATACGGGGAGGATATTCTACTTGTGTAGATTTACGTTGATGACATAATTTTTGGGTCTACAAATCCTAAATATTCAAAAAGATTTGAAAAGTTAATGCACAGTAGATTTGAAATGTCCTTAATGGGGGAGATGAAGTTCTTTTTAGGACTACAGATCCACCAGTCCCCAAAAGGTATTTTTATCAATCAGGCCAAGTATGCTTTAGAAATTCTGAAAAAGCATAATATAGACAATTGTCACTCCATTGGTACACCATTGGCTACAAAACCCAAACTAGATATAGATTTGAGTGGAGAACCCGTAGACCAATCTGATTATCATAGTAAAATCGGGTCACTCGTGTACTTGACATCTAGTAGACCAGACTTAGTGCAAGCAGTATGCTATTGTGCACGTTATCAAGCACGACCAACACAAAAGCACCTCAAAGAGGTTAAAAGAATCTTTAAATACCTAAAGGGTACCATTAACATGGGACTCTGGTATCCAAAGGATTCTGGCTTTGAACTAACAGCATTTTCAGACGCTGATCATGCCGGATGCATTGATACTCGAAAAAGCACTTCTAGAGGGATATATTTCCTTGCTGATAAGCTCGTAAGTTGGATGTCAAAGAAACAAAATTGCACTGCAATGTCTTCAGTAGAGGCAGAGTACGTGGCGTTATCTGCAAGTTATGCTCAAGTTATGGTATTAATATGCCACAACAACCATAACATTCAACACCAACCCCCCCACCCAATACAACAAAATTATTAAAAAAAAAATAAATATAAAAAAAAAAAAAAACCCAATATTTTAATTTTTTATCCTTCATTTAATATATATTATTATTTATTTTTCTTTTTTTCCGACTTCTCAGTCGCCCATAGTAATATCATGCAACATCGATACAACATTCGCGAACAAAGCACATCCATACTCGGTATCATTTCATAAAGGAACAGGTTGAATTGGTATAATTGAAATTATCTTTTGTCAGAACTGATTATACCAATTAGCTGCCATGTTACGAAAGCCCTTCCTGGAGATCGTTTAAGTATACTTGTCCAGAAGGATTGGTATGAGATGTTTGACTCCAGCTGATCTGGAGGTTCTGACAAATAAGACTGCTTGATATCATCATCAAACATCACCATGTACATATTTTTGAGAAAAGCAAAATACAAAAATATAAAACTTCAAAAAGAAAAAATATCAAAATCAGAATATCAGAAAATTTCAAAAAGATTCTTCTCGACATGTCTCTTGGAATCGATAACATTTACGTGCTTAGAAATGTCGATTAACATTGACACGGGTGTGTAAATGAAGTTCGAGCGAGAGTTGCAAATAGTTTCAAAACATGTCATTTCTAATTTTCTATATGGCTTATGTGCAAATGTCAGTACATAACCCGGACTTCAATTAAAGGAAGGTTTATAACTTATCCTCACAACGAGAAAATAAACGTTTCTCGGTCTTGAGCTGTTCTTACAAGACATTCAATGTTTTTAGCTCAAGAAAAAGGATAGTGTACGTTTCAGTGCGCTTACCCTTAACGTTAGAAGAGAAGTCCTCTAACATTTGGTTTTTCAAAAAGTTGAACACGATTTTTCAAGAATTTCTCGATGACAAATCATAATCTTTCAAAATTGTGTGTTCAACACTCCATCCCTCACAATGTTTTCAAAAGACAACAATTTTTCAATTGATCCATATTTTTGGTGTGGAGTTTTTCGAAAAACAAAGTTTAATGTTCTTGGATACTTCATTCAAGACCATTCCTTATGTATCAAATCTTTATCAAATGTCCAAAACCATTCAGGCTGACCATATTTTTCTCGTACAAATTTTCAAGACATATTTTAATCACAAGGTATTTCAAAAACTAAGTGTTTATTATTTAAAATAAGGGGAGAAAATGTAATTAAAATATGATCTATTCGACTCAATGTGCTGAACAGTAAGAAAAGGTTTTATGGTTTGATCTTATACCCAACAACATCTTAATTTCACGACGATTCTGAAGTCATAAGGTGGTTAGGTTAGGAATCAATCCTATGATCCAACCAGAACCGGAGGATCTACCCAAGGATAATCCAAAGTTAGAAATAGCAGTCCTTAGGTATGATTGGAGATGAATGTATATGGGAATAATGCCGACTAAGATTGAGTTAACACTGGAACAATCACAACAAGGTGTTAGTAATGACGTCTTGGTAAGCATTGAAGGCGTTGAAGAATGAAAAAGAAATGTATGGATAAAGGGTGTAAACAAAGAAGCCCTCCACATAACTTACGCAGAAATGGGTTCTTACATATGCTGTCAGAATCACAAGTTGATTGCTGATATTGAAAACGACATCATGGACCCAGTGATGCAATGCACAACCCTTCCCAGCCATTCGGGTTTCTCTCAACAGAAACTTGTCTCATTTGTCACGGAGATACACACGTTATCTATTGACATCTCACTCCGAGATTGTTGATATTGAATAGGTGGCAATATGCTCCAGCCTCCGAGTACTAAAACCAAAATGCACTAATCGAGTCTAGAGCCAAGAAAACTTGTTGAACATTTCAAGTTCACCCAAGGCTGTTATCAAGAGTATACGCAAATATATTGTGATATTGCCAGAAACATCTAGTGATACTAATGTATTCACAATGAAGATGGAAATCCTGCTTGAGTCAACATCAAACAAGCTCTTGGTAGGTGACTTGCAAGATTCTATATGAATCAAGCTTGTGATAACTGGATATCAATTTTGGTCCAGTAAATGAATTGACGACTTGATGAATTTTGTTAAAAACATGACACTTCTCGATGTGTTACAAAAAACTTTTAACGAGTGACACGTCGATTGATTTCAAATCAATTTTCTGTTTATCACTAACGTAAAACCTGCAGGTCAATCGGTGGTAACGGGACCTCATCCCATTCAAATGCTTCAATCTACGAAGAATTTACTATCGAGAAAGCTCAAGATTTCAAAGACAAAGGACTTCCGCAATCTCTGAAATAAATCTTTCAAAGTAATGCTATAGTATGAACATGTTGGTCAAAGGACACAAGATGCAAGATGGTTAGCCGATGCAAAGCATGAAGGACAATGATTACAACGAAGACAATGACCAAGAAAAACATGAGCTTAACAACAAAAGCAATATCATGATCTCATGAAGGAGTGTCATCAATGAACTCACTTCGGGGGAGATTGTTAGCCTCAAAATATTGAGCCGAACTGAAAGTTTCGGTCACTCTACGATGGAGCTTCGGTCTTTAATTAGTTAATGTTGTAATAGTATAATATCGGGAATCGGGCTCGATAGTGAATCTAATATTGTATATGTTTCGGGTTTAATCCCAAGCAAAACCCGAGCCCGGGTCCTAGTTTAAATATCCCGCGCGTCATTTAACGCGACGGGGTATATATACTTTTTCTTCTTTAGAAAAAGTAAGTTGTTTCATTTTATAAATCTTTCTCTTTTCTTTTCTCTCTAAATTCTCTCTCCTCTTTCTCTCTCTAAACAACCCACTCTCTTTCTCTTTTCTATTCGATTTCGTGTTTGATTATATGAAGTGAAGTGATATCGGGATCCTACAACATGAGTTAATACTGCTTGTGCCAAACACCCCTTAAGAAATTTGAAAACCATTTTAAAACTATAAAAGAGTAACTTAAGCTAAGAATTGTAAAAACAGATATAGTATTAAGCAAATTAAAGATAATTAAGCAAATACTAACAGAGAATAAGCCCTTAAAATAAGCAAATGAGAAACAAACAGTTTTAAGCTAATAGTAACAGTTTACATGAAAAGCTTAACCAAATGAGTTCTAAACTAAAAATAAAGCATCATAAGCATTATAAAAACTAAATAAGCAAATACAAAGCATAATAAGCACATAAGAAGCAGTAAATAAGCAAGTGAACAGTAATAAGCATAAAATTTTAAAGAGTGAACTTACAAAACCCTTTGCTCTAAACAAGGGTATAAGTGCTCTTTAGAGCTTTGTCTACAAGCTCTAGCTTGTTTAAAACAAGCTAGTAAAACCTACAAGCCCTTCCAAACCTGGCTTGTCATCCACATTAGCTTTTTTTGAGTGATTTTTGGGTAAAAATAGCTTAAACACTATAAGTTATGGAAAAACTTATAGTGCTTAAGTAAGTAAATAAGAGCTTATAAGAGATTAAACAAACATTTTTATAACATAAAATTGCATTAACTTAAAAAACAGGATTTAACATAAAAACATTAATTTCATTGAACTAAAAATATGAATACAAGTATTTTAAGGAAATACAAATAAGCTAAAACAAACTCAATATAAGCTGAAAAGTTACAAATAAAAAAGCTATTCAAAACTAGATATCATAAACAAAGAACTAGTCTCAATTTATAGCCGAATACAATCTTTCAGTTGTGCTTGTTGTGTTGGCTTCAAGCCTTAATCTGAGCCCTTCAATTATCTTGTTCTCTAACTTCTTTAATCACAGCCCTTGATTTGATTCATGTCCCATCAACCAGTAAGAGCTTATGGAATTGGACAAATTGAGGAATTGGCAGTTAGTGAGTGGGTTGAGGGATAGTGATGGGTTTTTTGTTGAAGGCAGGGTCGAGGTGAAATGGATGATGAAACAGTGTAGTGTTGGCGGAATGTTTTGAGCTTATATAGGGAAAAAGGGATAACGGGTTTTAGAGTTAGGAATTATAGGGACTCAATGAAAAGTTTAGGGACTATCTTTGTTAGTTCCCAAGGACTAACAATGTAAAAGGCTTAAGGGTTTATAGGCTAGTGGGCTTATGAACTTGGGTCGGTTTAAGTGGTTTTGGACTTTGGGCTTTTTTAAACCATAAGGCTTATGGATAAAGCTTTATGGGCTGACTCGGCCCATTAAATGGGTGCGGGTTGGTCCATTTAAGATTTCTTTGGTTTTGGCTTGTCTTTGACTTGTTGACTTTTTGATTTTGACTTTTCACGCTTTTTCTATTCTCGTGCTTGGTTTTGTCGGTTTTGGCTTCGTTTTTGTCCTTTAGTGAATATCTGTTACCTGCACAGTATTCAATCAAAACAAGCATATATTTGGCATTTTATGTACGTTTTTTGTCATTTAGGCTTGTTTTAATAGGTAGAAGGTATGTGTAATTAAGCACATACCAAAATACCCCATACTAAACTATTGGCGTGTCCTCACGCAATGCCATAAGTAAACACTTTAGAAAACCAAGAATCTCAATCCCCCTCGACTAAT
>BQNB010206891.1:0-10517 GCA_026074375.1 Tanacetum coccineum | reverse complement strand
AACGGATCTAAATTTTAGTTTTATGTTTGTTTTCCAAACAAGAGTTAATGCTACTTTTAAGGTTCATAATGTGTTGGTCAAAACTGTCAATGTAGGAAAAAGTGTGTTTAAGTATGCCACACAGCCATTTGTTTTAACATAGGAGTGGGCCGTAAAAGACTTTGAGTGAACTGTAGAAGAAGATTGGGTGTATGGTGACTAATTTCTGATGTAGGTATGGCAATATCGAGTATAATAACTTTTTGATATAGGTAAGTCACAAGTTACGTTTTAAATAAGCCAAATAAAACATATATTTCTGAAAAAGGCAAGTCAAAATTTCTGATATAGGTAAGTTAAAAGTATACACTTTTGAAATTTCTGATATAGGCGAGTCAATATATAGTACAGAAAAGGAACACTTTCTTGATTTTGCAATTAAGTTCTATTTACCTTTTATTTGGTTTTTACTGTTGCTTATTATTGCAAATTCAAGTCAAAAGTCTTCGGAGATGGTTTTTCTATTTCTCTTACTATTAACTATATGATATATAAACGTATTATATCTAATGTTTGAGTCGATTTTTTTGGGATTTAACAAGATTATTGAGAAAAAGGAGTACAACTACTGTAAAGGATGCATTTAATAAGGATGGGGCGATGCAGCTGCTACATGTTATATTAGTGGTTTCGTATTCTTCTATACTCCACGTGGAAACAGTTAGCGCATGTCTGACCCATGAAGGTTATTTCTTATTTATTTTTTCGGATTAGTATATTGTAACCTTCTAAACAAGGTGATGATGACAGTTTTTTGATGATCGAGTGTAGCATTGAGGTACAAATAGTTTTAAATATTATAAGCTCATTTAAGAAAATAGTTTGTCATAATTTTGTTGTTTTGATTATGTTGAGAGGTGCAAACAGATTAACACACACCATATATTTAAAGTAGCGAAAAATGATGATAACACTAGCGAATTATATTTATCCAGTTTGCTATTTTTAGATGTCATGTGTACATATTAAACATATTCTTCCAAGTAGTAATAAAGGTAAACGTAATCGCATTCGAGTGGATCTTGGTAACAATCTATTCTTAAATTATATCTTAGGGGTGCATTATTTAGATACTTGAAACTTTATTCTGCAACCTTAGAAAAAACCCCTTTGTTGTGTAGACTTGGAGCGCAGTAGCAGACTTGGTTCTTGGACGGATAAAGGCAAAGGCTCCTGTCGATGAAGAAATATGTAGCAGCACAAAATAATGTTGGCAAAACACGTATTGATGGGAGTGGAGATTGTTGGTCTTATCTTAGGCTTCATTTACATATACTTTGTTTGGCGGCTTTCGCCAACAAAAAATGTACCTCATAATTACTGTTTACACTTACTTTTGTATGTTTTCTTCTTCTTTTATTTAAATGTGGTGTCGATATTCGACATCAACAACAACGTCGTCCACCACCATCAACAACAACGACGCTCACCAATTGTCCCGCAGCGGAGCGCGGGCCGATATACTCGTTTAATACATAATTATATTCTAACTGATTAATAAAATTTCCATTTAAGCTTAAAACTTTATAAAATATTTAATTTTAAATTTTAATATTTTATATAACAAACACCCGTAGACTTTATATTTGTTTCTAAAATACAACATTCATTGTTATTGTTGTAATTTATAAATACTACTCTTGTATACAATAACGAAGCAAACGATCACATTTTAGGTATGCCAAAACAACGTCGTTTAGGCTTTGGGTTGGACCGTTTAAGAGTAAAGAAGGATAAAACGACGCCATTTAGGGTTTAAACAAAGTCGTTTAGGAAGCGGGTTCGCCGTTTAATATTTCCACTAACATAAACGACGTCGTTTTGATGGCTATATATACACGCACACACACAAAAGTGGTCCAGACGGTAAAATAAAACATGACACACACACAAAACCATAAATGGTTTTGATGGCTATGTATACACACACATAAAAAACAATGACCCATTTGGTATATTAAAACTAAACACACACACAAACCAGAAATGGACGTGTACAGACACACCAGCTATTAGATTTGGAGCAAGAACATAAACTAAACACGTTTGTTGCATGTAAGTTATGTGTTTTTGTTTCTTTACTTCATTTGTTTCTCTTGGTATTAAAATTTTGGGTTTTTTAAGTTGTCCATTTATAGTTCAAATTGTTTTATGGGTTTTGCTCAGGATTATGAGTAGCCAATCTAATTATAGCTAACATTCCATAATAGTTAAGCGAAAGTGTATTTACATGTGGTAGGGTGTGTGTTTACTATTGATTCTTAAGCTAAACTTGTTGGATGTGGTATTATTTTGGCTTTTCTAAATGTAATTGGGATGCGGTTATTGCATGTTGTAGGATTGCGAGTTTTTTTAAGTTTGATTTTTCATGGCTAATAATATTTTAGATTATGCTTAAACTAAGGAAAGTTGTTAGTAGCGTAAAAGTGATGCCGTTTATTCTATACCAAAAAATTATGCTTGCTTTATGGCAGATGGGTTCTGGTAGGAGTTTGTGGATTTAATCTGGATAATATTTGCATTGGTATGATCATTTGGTGACACGTTCAGTCATGCTTTTATGTGGAAAAAACGAGTCTCAAAAATTGATTTGTTGTATGTTATTTCTCTGTGACGATGTTTCTGCGATATTGTTTTGTTGTGGAAAATAGATGGCCGCTTGAGTACGTCGTTCATTCGGTTCAACAACCACTGCGATCGCGGCCGAGTCGTGCATTAATTTAAGCCAGAAGGTGTTGTTCTGGACATAACAAATTCTCTAAGGTTATTAAACGCTTAATACTTGCCATTCATTGTAATTGTCCCTTAAGTATAGATATCACACAATTAAAAAATGTTAGCATGAGACGATCTTAAAGAGAGAGAGGATTAACTTTTAATGACTTTGAATTGATGAGAGAAAATGAGAGTAAAAGTTACAAAGGAATGGAGAAGCTTAATACTCTTCATAATGATGAGTATTTATAGGCTTCTCTTATTTCTTAATCTCTAAACTACATGTCTAATTGACCCTAATTAGACTTATTACAATAATTAAGTACTAATGAATATCTAATATACTAAGACTACTTATTACATGAATAATAAACATTTTTTGCATTCCTAACAATCTCCCCTCAAAGGTTGATTATTCAGGACGATCTCTAAGTTGTCAAAGTGGTCTTCCCCGATATATCTCTCTCATTTTCTCATCTGCCTTCTTAACTTAAGGAGTTCATTGATCTCTCCTTCAAAAAGTTCCATCACTTCTTTATGTTCTTCAGATAGAGGAGGTTCTTTAAAACTATGTTTTGCCTCAAGAATAATCTTCTCTATTATCTTCAGAACTCTGTTAAACGTTGCATCACAAAACTTTGGCTGCACATGAATGTTCATTACTCTCCTTCCTTTCTTGTTGTTCTCGTACATAATGCCAATGAAAGGATGAGTTGTTATAGTATAAGGTTCAAGTGCTTCAATACCAGGAATAACGAGAGTTGGAGCAGTGAGGTTGATCTTGACTTGGTACCTTTCAATACCCAGTTGATAATCATGAACCCTTTCCCATATCACAATACTCCTGATGAAGACTAGGGCTGCAATCAAGCCAAGCCAAGCTCGAGCTTAACAGGGCTTGAGCTCGGCTCAAAATACAAAAGTTAGGCTTGAGCTCGGCTCGATAGCTCGACAAGCCTTAATCATCAAAGCTTGAGCTTGGCTCGAATAATATTCGAATAAGGCTTGAGCTCGTCTTGAAAAGCTTGAATTTATTCATAAATGTTGTATTTGATAGGCAAACTTATAAATAAGGACAAGAATATACGCGATGGACTCAAGAGTAAAGAACTTATACAAAATATTTGAGCATTAGGGTTTAAGTATCTTTCTACGATAAATATTTAACTATTATACCAATATTCACATTAATATTTACGTTGTTTATAAAAATATGTAAATATTTATATACATAAAATCTCGAAAAACTCAAAAAAAGCTCGAGCTCTACTATTGAAAGCTCAAGCTCGACTAGCTATGTTTTTTGAGCTTGTTTATTAGACTAGGGCTCGGGCTCGAGCTCGATAAAAGCTCGGCTCGATCGAGTCAAGCTCAAGCAATCGACAAGCTCGTCAGAGTTTTCTTGATAAACACTTTGCTTGATTGCAAACCTAATGAAGATAATCAATGGAGTTTCATAAAACCCCATTCTTAAGAAAACATCTCTTTTCAAGCACAACAAGTAAATTTCCCTTCTATATCGATCTAAGTATCACATACTTGTAAATCCTATTCGAGAAGATATAGCTTTCCACATTAGCACTTACCAACCACTTTCCTCCTCCTGAAGTCTAGTCTATTATTTCCTCTACATTTTTTACACTCTGATCACATAATAATCAATATATTTGAGTAACTTATTCAATATCTGATCCATGTTTTTCCAAATTAATTCTTTCTATCTAAAATTTTGGCCCTAATTACTTTTCTAATGCTGAAATAGATAAACATGCTTCCTCAGTAAACCTATTAAGAAGCACTTTACCGTACCCATCTTGTTCAGAAGTTCATCAAGATCATGTTATGGAAATCAAGGTGTTGAATACTCTTGTACATAGAAATAACATAATCCTTGGATTTAATAAGTTTTTTATCCATTTTTTTCCAATAAAAAAATTCGATTATATAATTCCATATAAGAACATGCGATACCCATTTGGATTTACCCCTGTGTGACCAAATAAAACAGTGCTTATTCTATTTCCTTCGTAGGCTCTCTCTCGTGGTATCAATTATTCTTTCCTGCTCCCACCAACCCAATCTGATTCTCACATGTAGTTCTTATAAGCTTGTTCGAGATGATAAACATATACTCCTTTAGCAGTTTTAAACATCTATCACGCATAATATTAAACAAGCAAATTCTAATCTTTTCCATTACTATAGAGTAGACTCATCAAATCAGCAATAGTCGTTTCTCTACTTTTCCCTAAATACACTAACTTTACCAAGAAATCTGGTATATGTTTATTCAGAAAATACCTCATCATCATCAACATCTTTAACCTCAGCAGGCCAAGCAATAAAATCTTGAGGTTGGTTTGATGACGTTGCCATTAGATCCAGAACTTGTTGTGTTTAAGCTGCTGAACCCTTTGCATACTTTTTTCCTCCTTGTATGTGCTTAAAAATTACCCATACCTTTTAAAACCTATAAAAACGAGTTATAAAATAACCAAAACAAACTTAAAATACCAAATATAATGCTTGTATTTTGCATAACTGTGTGTGGCAAGTAACGATAACTAAAAAGGACGTAAAACAAAGCCAAAACGACAAAACCGGACTCGGAATGGAAAGACAATTGAGAGACAAAGGCCCAAATGCTAAATTACCATAAACATACCCACCCGAGAGACAAAGCCAAATCGAAGCCGAAAAGTCAATCAAGTCAAAAAGTCAACAGAAAAGTCAACTGGTCAAAGTCAAAGTCAACCCAAGTCAACCCCGAGGCCAAAAGTCAAAGAAATATAAGTTTAGGGACTGAAATTGTCAATCCCTAAACTTATATACAAAGAAGAAAAGAGAAAAAAGAAGACAAGGGTGCAATCTGTCATTTTTGCAAAGATACACTCCAAGGACTTGTTCTGCCAAGTCCAAAGAGTTGTATCCACCAAGGACGTGGGGTGCAAAGAGTTATATAACTCTTGGGGACTTGTTTTGCCAAGTCCCCAAAAGTTATATAACCACAAGGACGAATTGTGTAATGAAACACATAACCATTAGGGACCAACTTTGCCAATTCCTAAAACCCTCACTCTGTTATACCTCAAACAAATTTTCCCGCCTTTCTTTTTCCCCCCAAAAACAATCACGGGTTTGTTAACCCATTTTTACCCCGTAGACCTTCACCACCACCATGGGTAATCACCTCCCCCCTCCTCCACTACCTTTCCCAGCTGTGAGATTGCCAAGTTGGCAATCCCACACCTCCCAAGGCCTTGTTCGACGACCAAGATTGATTTTGGATGAAATTGGAGGGCTAAGATGTGTTTGCTTTCCCCCTCTCACACAACTAACACAAGAACTCACTATAAAAGAGATGAAGACAGAAGATTAGAGTAGTGAGTTTTAGTTTTTAAATTTCCTTTGTAATTTTCTAAATTCGTGTATTGTTCATGCAATTAAGTCTCAAAATCTTTTCAATTTCAGTTTAATGTTTTGTTACTACATTTGTACTCTTCTTTAGTTATTAATGAAGCAAGTTCAATCGTGTTTATGTTTTAAATTTCAAGTAATAAGCCATTTTTTTAGCAATAAGCTCGTAATAAGCTGTTTTTAGCTTATTACCTTCTCTTAAGCTCAAAAGTTATACACAACTTGTTAAAAGCCTTTATAAACTGTCTTTGTTCATTAATGTTGAATACCTTCCTTTTGCATTCAACTTCATTCAAATTTGGAAGCTCAAGGAGTAATAAGCTAAAATTAGCTTATTGAGCTTGATAGCTCAGGTTTAGAGGCTAGGGAGCCATTAGGTCAGGGTTTTAAGCCACTCACTCTACAAGAGTGGCTTGGTTCTGAGACAACAAAAATCCAAGGTTTCAATTCTCAATTTTCATTTAACTTAATTTTTAGCTTAAGGCATTAGCTTATTTACTTTTAAGTCCTGTTCAAATCTTTGCATAATCATGTTTGTTTAGCTTAAACCTCTAGCTGTCTTCTTAAGTTTTCTTAGGTTAAATTTGTTTATTCTAGTTTATAACTTAAACTGCCAAGGTAAGTGTAATAAGCTACTGAGGTAACTAGCTTATTTTTCTAATTAAGCTAGGACTTTTAGTGTTAAAAATAGTTTAACTAGGTCAAATAAGTAAGAGTGGATAAAAGGTTTTCAAGTTTTCGCTTAAAATAGATTTTACTCACTTTTGTTTTGACTGTTTTAAAGTAAAGGAGGTGTTTGGCATAACATAAAAAAGGGTCAATCAGGTTTTGGCATGGTTTATGGTCATGAGGTTGGTTTTAGCTTATGTTATTAAGATCATATAGCTGTTTTTAAAAAGTATTTGTTTTTTAAATTGTTCATCCAAGTTTTTAAAACTATTCCATAACTGTGAGGTTTTTAAGAGACCCACAAGTGCTTATTTGATTAAGCACTTGTAGGTTTGAGTTTTTGCATCAAAAAGGGTGTGTTTTGTGTGTCTAAAAAAAGACTGTCAAAAGCCTTTGGTCTTTTGACTTTGTGTGTGAAAAAAAACCACAAAGGTCTTTTGATCACAGTTTCTAAAAACCAAAAGGCCATTTTCACCACCAAAAATAAGCAAGTAAAAATGGTTTTTAAGAGTTCAAAAATTTGTGCACAAGTTGTTTAGGTAGAACACTAAATCTGTTTAAGCTTATCTTTTTGTGATTTTAGAGCTTATTTGACAGCTTAAAATAAGCTGTCAAATAAGCCCTTGAGGTTTGCCTTAAAGCTCCCCTGGTGCAAAGGGGGAACTTTAGGCTTATTGTTCTCAGCCTTTAAGCCAACTTAAGCCCAAGTATTTGGCTTATTTTAAGAGCTTATAAGCCCTAGTATAAGTCTTCAAAGTTTCAGCCCTTGATAAGCTTATTTGGTTGCTTATTTTTAAGCCCAAAGATGCCCTTTGGCTGTTTACACCAACAGTACTAACACCCAAGTTAGTACTGTTGTGGGGTTTAAGCCACATTCTGGCTTATTGAGCTTATTCCATAAGCTCAAATTGCTTCCTCATAGCATTTTAAGTTAGTTTAAATAGTTGTTAAGCTTATTTTTTCCTTTTTCTAGCTTATTTGCCAAAGTAACTTAGTAAAATTTTAGCTTTTAGGCTTATTTCATGTTTCTGTCACTTAAGCCCTTTTCCACAGCTTATTAGTTTAGCTTTTCTTTTCCTTTTAGCTTATTTAAGTTAGTTTAAACCCTTTTTGCTTATTTTAGTCCTTAGCTTAGCTTATTCAACCATAAGACTTAGAAAAGTTGGCCTTTAAGCCATTTTAGCTTGCTGTCATCTTTAAGCTTATTTTATAGCTTATTCTTTTGACCAAAGTCAAAAGTGTCTTTGTTAAAGTTGTTAATTATAAGCTGTTCTTTAACTTTCATGTTTTGAGTTTTTGCTAAAAATCACTTTTTAATAAGCTAAAAAAATAAGCCATATCGTAGGGTCTGTTTTGTCACATTTTCATAGTGTAGGGGCACCCGTTTTCATAGTAGTGTAAATTCCCAAAATTTTGCCCGCCTACCCTTTAGTTTATTTTATTACACTTTCTACCCTAGAGTTTTTAAAAAAAAAAAAAAGGGGAAGATACTTGGTCCGGGTGAGCAAGACTCGAACCCGGGACCAAGCAATACATCCCCTTTAACTCCCACACACACTACCACTGCGCCCTTGGGTCTTTTTCGTTATAGACCCAAGGGCAAACATATTTAAGGAGGTTTTCCCCAAATAAGCTTATAAGCTGTCAAGCTATATCCCGTTATAGTATAGCTGGTTGTGTTTGGTAATTTTTCGTAGGTAGCTTATAGAGTCAGTCTTTTGGTGTAAATTTTTTCACAGAATTTTTTTGTAAACCATTAATATTTTTTTATAATTAATTTAGTTAAAGTTATGTAATTCATAATAAATAACAAAAAATTATCAAAAAAATATCTGCTTTTTAAAAATTTTTATTTTGTCAGCTAGTATTGTAGGAAAAATAAAAAATATTTTCGTAGGGTCATTTTTTATAACTCTTCATCTTAAAGAACGGATCCGGAACGGGTTTGTGTTTTCGACATCTAGTTTTTGTTCAAACGAACTGTCGTTTTCGCGGTCTATCTTTTCATTCTTTCTATTTTGACCCGTAGAGTAGTTTAGAAGTGAAAAATTTTCCGTAGAGTTTATTTTTAAAGATTTATAGGTTTTCCCCCTTTTTACGTGATTCGCTTCGTTTTCTAGTGTTTAAATTTCGATTTCCATTATAATACTTTGCTTTCGTTACTTCTTAATAGTTAACTTTCATCAAGGACTATAAGTCACTTGAGATAACTCAATACTTTTGGATTTATAAATTCAATTTATATCCTTCAACCAATACTCCTAACGTCTAAAACTTAGCTTTCTCCAAAGGTCTCTAGTAAAAGTTATACTCAAATTCTTATTTCGCTTATCTTATTTCCTACGACGTCTAACTAATTTTAGACTTCCATTTTATACTTCCTTAATTCCTCTCATGCTATGCCGAGAACACATAAGCCTACTTATCTATACTTCTTTATTTACATTAAGAAACGTCCCAATCAATGCAAATAAAGAAATATAAACTTATAGTTTGGTGATTCATAATTTCTTTATTTAAATAAAGAGGTGTCTCAGTCCATTTAAATAATAAGATTATAAACCATCCTACTTATACACTTCCGACATAACACTCATACATACTTAAGTCTTCATTACTTTCCATTAATCCCATATTAATAACTGATTCATTTTTAATATCATCTTTTATAGTCTTGGATCAATTCTCCTTAACTTTTTCCTGAAGGAAACTTGGCTTTCTCCCCGTAGGGATTCGTCTATTATCCATCTCCTTGTGGTATCACCAACCTTGCGTTGGTTTTTACATTTCATCATTTGGCTTTCTCCCCGTAGGGATTTTCCTATTATCGATACCCTTGTAGTAGCACCAACCTTTATCGGGCATTGGACCCAAGCTATGTTTAATTTATCGTTCTTTACCCTTTTCGTCATCTATGTACCTTTCTAATCATATACCAAAGCATCATTCTACTTCACACTTTATCATTTTTATTTATATTACATAAGATTTCCACTATTATTGCCTTAAGCCATTCTACTTCACACTTTATCATTTTTATTTATATTACATAAGATCCAAATGATACTTGTCATTCTCATGTATTACATATACATATACATTTTCACATTTCATTTATCATTCTCTTATCAATCCTAAGTGGGCAACTTATTTAATTTTCTATACCAAAGCATCATTATAGTTCGCTTAACTTTTCGCGTATAAGCCCTACTGTTAGCCTCAAAATATCAAGTCAAACAAGGAAGCTCGTTTCAAGTTTCAAGACCTCGCTTCGGGGGAGATTGTTAGCCTAAAAATATTGAGTCGAACAAGGAAGCTCGGTCACTCAACGAGGAAGCTTCGGTCTTTAATTAATTATATGTTGTAATAGGCTAGAAAGGGTAAACGGGCTCATTTATGTAATCTAATCGGTCACGTGTTATGGGCTAAAGCCCAAAGTAATTCCAAGTAATCTTAAGCCCGACCTATAGAAGGCCTATAGGCATGAAAGCCTCATGGTGCAAGTATAAATACCCCTCTCCAAGTATGGAAAGGGTGTTGGTCTCATTTGTTTCACACACTTAGAAATCAACCATCTTTTTATTTTCTTTCTACTTTCTCTCTCTTGTTTCTCTCTCTAAAGTTCTTTCTTTATCTTCTCATCTTATTTTTCTTGTTCATCATGGTGAAGTGAAGGT
>BQNB010206889.1:0-10517 GCA_026074375.1 Tanacetum coccineum | reverse complement strand
TCAGGGTGATGATTTTCAAAAATAATATAATCATCTTCATAAATTCATTAGAAAAAATCTTCTTTCAAAGACATTTGCCCACTCAATCAACAACTACAGCTCTTTAAATAAAAAACGGGTCATTGTTTGAAGGGGAGAAAATGCCAAATATCTTCTTCAAAAAGGTCAATTTGATATAAAAGGAATCGGTTTTAAACATGAAAGGGTGAATAATTAAAGGGGAGTTAATTAATTTTAACTCAATCGGGCTTTATTTGCTATGTGTAAAATTCTTTAAGGGTAGTACTGCAAAATGTGAAACCTAATCTTAATAACAAAACTTTTGGGGCTAGTTTTGCCATTTGGGAAACTTAATTAAACCTTAGGTTAAGTTTATTAAGAAATTGGAAGATCTATTAAACCTTAGGGGGCATTTATGCCAAAACTCTAAAAGTTTTAAACATAAACACCCCTTCCCTCGTCTATTACAAACACACGAACACACATAATCCAAAAACCTCCATTGTTGTTTATCAAGACTTTAAGAAATCGTTCAATCTTCATTTTAATCTTAAGGTACACTTGTGTTAATGTTAAAACACCCATATATCAGACCAAACCTTGGAATTTTGCTCAATAAACCCTAAAATCGACCTAACTTGTGTCACCTTGAAAAGTGGATGAAAAGTTAAATTGATTAAGGGGTTTTAGTCCTTTAGGTGTCTAGATGTTGTACCTATAGCAGTTTTAAATGGGGATAACTTAATCATACGTTTTAAGTGATTCTTGAAATCGATCTAATGTAAAATGGGTCAAAAACTTGAAAAAGTTAATGGGTTTGTGGTTAAGAATGATAAACTATGTGTTTGTGAGTGTTTGCTTGAGTTTAAGCATGTTTAACTTCAAAAAGTTTGCTTAGGTGGGTTTTTCGTGATCATATGAGTCAAACAAGTCTTATGTCAAGTTTTTTGTGGTTAATTCATGTGGTAATTATGTTAGAATGATTCAATGATGTTAAGTGATCATGTTTGAGTGATTATTAATGCTTGTAAAAGGTGTAAAGTGTTAGTGTAAAATTTGCATAGGCGAATTATACATGATTAGGCAGGCGAACTATACACTATGTATTACACAGGCGAACTATACCTAGTTAAATGGGCGAACAATACGTTTTGATTAGCACAGGCGAATTATACATAAATATATAGGCGAATTATACACATGATTCAAAATAGGCGAAGAATACATAAGTGTACAGGCGAACTATACACTTGAGTCACAATAGGCGAACTATACATATACCACAGTCGAACTATACATGTTTTTTTCTAGATGAATTAATCTCATAATCTGGGTAATAAAATCTCGTAATCAAATCTAAGTTTAATTAAGCCTTAACTTATCACTCAGTGATTAATTTAGGTCTAGTTTTTCCTTAGATATCTTTAGTGATTGCCTTGATTTCTATAGATTGCCTATAGCTAGTATGGTGTATGATTATGTGTTTCTCCTAGATTCATGTGTGACATTATTATGCCTAGTATCTGTGTGCGTAACTCTTTGTGTAAATCAGTCTTGCATTGTCTTTCAGTGATATATATTTGCTTGTATATGAACTGTATGTGACAAATCTTAGCAGAATCATGTCTTCCATTACTGCTCAACAAACCAAACTTGATCTGGAACTTGTTCCAAAGGAGAAAAGACTTGACATTGGAAAATGCAACGGAAGACTCAATCCTAGAAAGATCCAAAGAGAGCCCACATTTCAAGTTGTCCTGGATGCTCTTGCTCTCACTCTATGCTACTCTACATTTCTCATCACTGCAGATGTTCTAAAAGTCTACATGCATCAGTTCTGGGATTCTGTTTACAAGCATGACACTTTCTACAGATTCAAGATAGACAAAAGGAAGAGATTCAAAGTCAATCTGGAAGTCTTCGGAGATATCTTCAAGATCGGCCCTAGAATAGAGGGTTAAGACTTTGATGCACTTCCTACTAATGAAGAAATTATGTCTTTCTTAAGAGATCTTGGTCACACTAGGGAAATCCATTCACTTAATGATGTTGCTGTTGATCAGATGCATCAACCCTGGAGAACGTTTGCTGCTCTCATTAACAGAAGTTTATCTGGAAAGACAATTGGTCTTGACAAGCTTCGCCTCTCCAAAGCTCAAATCCTTTAGGGTATGTACCATCAAAAGAATGTGGACTATGTTGAACTACTTTGGGGAGACTTCATTTACCAGACTGACAGCAAAGCCTACAAAAATCAAGAGAAGATGTACTATCCTCGATTCACCAAAGTTATCATTCATCACTTACTTACTCAAGACAAGACACTCTCATAGAGAAACAAGATCGGGATGCACACCTCCAAGGATGACTATTTGATTAACACTTTAAGATTTGTCTCTACAAAAGAAGAAACTCAAATCTATGGTGTTATACTTCCTGATTCCTTGACCAGTCCTGAGATGAAGAAAACCAAAGCATACAATACTTACATTGGTTTTGCTTCAGGAGCTACACCTTCTAAAAAGGCGCGAAAGTTCAAGAAGCCAGCTTCTCCTAAACTTACTACTGTGTTAGTTTTAACTGAAGAACCTATGGGAAAGTCAAAGAGAGTAAAGAGACCTGCATATAAGTCTACTAAGGCTCCAACAAGAGGTGTTGTCATTAGAGAAACTACTAAGATACCATTGTCTAAGAAGAAAGAAAAGGTGGATGTTGCTAGAGGTAAAGGAATTGAGCTGCTATCTGATGTGGCTTTGAATGAAGATGCATAATTTGAAGAAGTACGAAGGAAGAGTATGAGAGACTTTCACAAGACTCATCCAACTGGTTCTAGTGATGTAAAGATCATACCTTCGGTTAAAAGTAAAGGAACTGGTGTTAAACCAGGGGTTCCCGATGTGACTAAAGAAGAATCATCTGAAAGTGAAGTTGAATCTTGGGGAAACAATGAAGATGATAGCAACAATGAACAAGACTCAAGTGGTGAAGACATTGATCAAGAGTAGGGCTGTAAACAAACCAGATGAACACGAACGGAGCCTTGTTCATGTTTGTTCGTTTAATTTTAACCGGACAAATAAACGAACACGGTCGCTTAAACGAACAAATTTTCTTGTTCATGTTCGTTTATTAAGAAATTATGTTGTTCATGGTCGTTTATGTTCATTCATTAAACACTAAACGAACATAAACGAGCGAACATAAACGAACGAACATAAATAAACATAAAACATTTATAAAAATATACACAATATTTGTGTTTCCTAATTGTTATTTTGTTTAGGTAAATCAATTTTAAAACTATATAATAAAAAGATGTGATAGATGAACATAAACAAATATACGATCATAAACGAACGAATAATCAATCGTTCACGTTCTTACAAGACATTTAAAGTTTTGAGCTCAAGAAAAAGGATAGTGTACGCATAAGTGCGCTTACCCTTAGAGTTGGAAGAGAAGTCTTCTAACATGATGTTTTTCAAAATGTTGAACACAATTTTTTTAAGAATATCTCACTGACAATTCATAATCTTTCAAAATTGTGTGTTCAACACCCCATCTTTCAAGGGGGAGTTTTTCAAAAAACACCATTAATGATTTGGATAACAACTCACGACCATTCTTATGTATTCAAACCATTCCCAAAAAGTCTCTTAATAACAATAAGATAATAATGACAATTCAATAGAATGATAGTTATAAGATGACTAAGTGTTCAACCTCAATTTTATATCGATTTTACAACTTGGTATCATTTTTATTGGTGTCAAACATATGTAAAATTAGGGGGAGCAAGATGACACAGTTCCAAATAATTCATGCTAAGCTTCAACATTTTTCCCCATGGCCTTTTCAAGACAAATTTTAATCACACAGTATTTCAAAATCGAAGTGACTTAGATTTAAAATAAGGGAGAAATGTAATTAAATGTGATCTAAAAGACTCAAAGTGGCTATATCGAAACGGTTTTCATGTTACGTCATCATACCCTACCACCACTTATTTTAACGACTATTCTGAAGACATAAGGTGGTCAGGTTATGTAATCCTTGTCCTATGATCCAACCAGAACCGAGGATCTACCCAGGACACTCCATAGTTAGCAATAGCAGTCCTTAGTATGAATGAGAGGAAATGTGTATAAGGGAAGAATGCCGCCTAAGATTTGAGTCGAACACTGAAACAATCACAATAAAGTGTTAGTAATGACGTCCTTGGAAGCATTAAAGGGTTGAAGAATTAAAAATGAAATGTAATTGGAGATAAAGGGTCTAAAGAAAGAAGCCCTCCACACAACTTAGGCAGAAACCGGGTCAATACATATGCTGTCAGAATCACAATGTTGATTGCTGACATTGAAGACGACATCATGGACCCAGTGATGCAATGCACAACCCTTCCCAGCCATTCGGGTTTCTCTCAAAAGAAACTTGTCTCATTTGTCACGGAGATACACACGACTTCTATTGACTTTCTCACTCCGAGTTAGTTGATATTGAATAGGTGGCAGTCTGCTCCAGCCTCCGATTACTAAAACCAAAACGCACTAATCGAGTCTAGAGCCAAGAGATCCATAAATAAATCTCATTAGGACACATTCCATTTCTAACACTTGTTGAACACCAATAAGTTCACAAGTTGTTAACAAGAGTCCTACGCATTATCCTTGTGATTGTGCCAGAACATCCGAGTGATACTTATGTACTCACAATGAAGATGGAAATCCTGCTTGAGCCAGCAACACACACTAGCTTCTAGGTAGGTGACTTGCGAGATTCTATCTGAACAAACTTGGTGTCAACTGGAAAAAAACGATGGTGCGATTCACTGTTGAATCAAACTTGTTTCAGGAAATGCATTTGACGGCTTAAATCAGAAAGATAGTAACTATCTGATTCACTCTTACCGTGTTGTCTGCTTTGAGACGTTCCGGTAATGAGAACAAGCAAGCATGGCAAATCTAATACATCTGTGTTAGAAGATCCAACGCTTGAGCTGAAACCCTGTCAAGGAGATTCTTTGAATCTACCTGATCACAGGTACAGTATTTATACTGTAAAACGGTCCTATGGAACCGGAGGTTAATCTAACCAAATCCGGACGAATGACAAAGCCATATTCGTCCACACGCTTTATTGCTAACTGTTTTATTGTCAGATACATAAAAGATGAGAGATGGATGCCTCATTCCAGCTGAAGTCGAATTCAATTACCACATCTCATTTCAAATACAAAGACATACTATAAGCTCAAGGATCAAGAATCATGAAAACTCAAGAATTAAAGACAAAGTCTTCCGCACAAACTCTGATATACAAGAAGTCCTTCCCTTCAAAGAATACAAGTCAACACGGGAGATTGTACAAGCTTTTAAGATGAATCAAAGATATGAGCATTTTGGTCAAGACACAAGATCAGCAATGTGGCAAACGAGATCAACAAGCAGGAAAAAGTTAAAGATCTCGGACGTAAAGACGAAGTCGAAAGACAATGACAAAGGCTCAAGATCAAAGATCACAAAGCATGAAGGAACAAGCCTACAATGAAGACAGAGACCAAGACCACATGAGCTTAACGACAAAAGCAATCTCATTGATCTCATGAAGGAGTGTCACAATGAACTCACTTCGGGGGAGATTGTTAGCCTCAAAATATTGAGTCAAAGGAACAATGGAAGTTCGTTCATAATTATATTATCTCGTACTAATCTAATATGCGTTGTATTAGGCTATACGGGGTAAACGGCTCTTTAATGTAATTCTAAATCGTTACGTGTAACGGCGAAAGCCCAAGTAATCCTAAGCCCGGCCCATAGAAAGCCCATAGGCATGCAAGCCTCATGGTCTAGTATAAATACCCCTCTCCAAGGATGGAGAGGGTGTTGATTCTCATTTGTTCATTTTCTCATTTTGCAAGAATTCAACCATCTCATTTTTCTCTCTTTATTTCTCTCTCCAACTTCTCTCTAAATTTCTTCCTTTTCTCTTATCTCTTTTAATTGATCATCATGGTGAAGTGAAGATTATTTTGGTTCTGAAAAAGAGACTTGCAAAAAATAGACTAATAAAGCTCCAACAAGAGGTGTTGTTATTAGAGAAACTCCTGAGATACCAGTGTCTAAGAAGAAGGAAAAGGTGGATGTTACTCGAGGCAAAGGAATTGAATTACTCCTCTCAAGTGGCCCCCCCCCCTTTTTTTTTTAAATGAAATCTCTATTTAAAAATTCAAAGAAGAATAAGGAGGACTTTCACAAGAATCATCCAAGTAGTTCTGGTGCTGTAAAGATCATACCTTCGGTTACAAGTAAAGGAACTGGTATTAAACCAGAGGTTCCCGACGTGACTGAAGAAGAATCATCGGAAAGTGAAGCTGAATCTTAGGGAAATGATGAAGATGATAGCAACAATGAACAAGATTCAAGTGGCGATGATGACAAAACCCAATCAGAAAATGAAAATGAGTCGAATTCCGAACATGAAACTGATGAGAATGAATCTGATTCCGAATCTGATCAAGACGAAAATAAAGAAGAGGAAAATGATGAAGAAGAAGTGAAGGACGAACTTGTTAAAACCCCGTCTAACGATTTTGATAATGAAGATGAAACAAAGATTACTGATAAAGCAGAAGGTGATGAAGATGAAGAGATGAATTACACTACTAGTTAGTTATACGACGATGTAGATATAAGGCTGAATGTACCAGTTGATCCTGATAAAGAGTTTGTTCAAGAGGAGGGTACCGATGCTGCAATGACTAACGTTCAGCAAGGGAATGAAAATCCGGAGATCTTATAAGTCATAGAAGATCCTCATGTGACACTTTCGACTGTTCTACAGATGACTGAAGTCCTAGTTACCAGCTCTTCTTATTCATCTGACTTGGCAGCTAAGTTCTTAAATTTTTCAGATATTCCTCATACTGATGCAAAAGTTGTTTCTCCAATAAATGTTCACGTCCATCATGAAGTACCAAGCCAACAAACACCTAAACTCCTTATAGTACCTGTCTCAGTTATCACTGATTCTTCACCTGTATTCTCCACCATCATCCCACAATCATTTCCATCCTTCAATCCTCCACTACAACAATCAACATTCACACCACCACCAACAACTGAAGCTACAAATCCTTCGTCTACACTTCTTGATTTCACATCAGTCTTCCAATTCAACAACAGAGTCACAGCATTGGAAAAAGAAGTTACTGAACTCAAAAAGGACGATCCTCTTAAAACTCAAGTGACTGCTCTAGTAGATGAACATCTAGATGCAAGGCTAGGAGCAACCAGAGATGAATTTATGAACTTTCTTTCGACATCACTCAACAAAGCAAGTCAAGAATCAACTGCCATAAATTCTACTAGAGGAAATGTCTAACTTTGCACCCCCAGTGATCTAAAAGATGGTTAAAGAGTCACTTGAAGACGCTGTTCTAGCCAAGGAGTCTTCTCAACCGCAATCTTCATGTAAGGCTGCTGCAACGCTTATAGAATTTGAGTTGAAGAAGATTCTTATCGACAAAATGGATAAAAGTGAATCATATTTGGCAGCTCCTGAACACAGAGAATGCTATGAAGGATTGAAGAAATCATATGATCTTGACAAGACTATCTTCTCTACTTATGGTAAAGTGTATTCATTGAATAGAAGCCGAAGAGACAAAGATGAAGACCCTTCCGCTGGATCAGACCGAGGATTGAAGAAGAGGAAGACTGGCAAGGATGCGGCACTAGCAACAGGTCCTTGATATGTGAGAAATCACATATCCTCTTTATACCAAAAATGTCCTTTAAATGAACAAATTGTACAAATTATGCTTGTATATTGCTTGTTTTGTCATTTGTGATGTGTAGGTACGGGTATTGCAAAAATCACAAGAAAACGGTCAAAACCGGGCAAACACGAACACAGGAATGGAAAGAGTGCACAAGAGCTGGGAGTTTGATAGCAAAAAGATCAAAAGTCAACCCTTGGTCCCCAATGGTCAACTCACAAAAGACAAAAGGCCAAAACCCTCAAAATACCCAAAATACCCTTAATGTTAAATAACTTTCTTCAAAAGTCCTTAAAACCCTAACACCGTTAGTCTTCTTATTATAAAAGCTAACGGTCGTTCACCCTTTATAAACAAAACCCTTAAATCCCATTAACAATCCCGAGCCTAAATAAATCACCAGGCCCAATCCTTTATTATAAAACCCGGGCCCAAGTCAACCCTTCACCCTGGGTCAAACAACGTTATAAAAAGAAAAGAAAAGGCGTAAAAAGTTATTTTTACTGTTCATCATCTCCCTCAATTAACCCTGCATAAAAAACAAAAGGTAAATCCCAACTGACTACGTGGCTAAAAGAATCGAGTATTAAGCCACAACTCAGCAAAATAAAATGTCACATCTCAGCTATGATTGGTCAAGAAGGATCAAGGAATGACATGGTGGATTCAAACAAACACACCTCTGATGGGATTTTGTACTAAATCCTTTGTAAAAGAAGCACAAGCCCTCCAAAGATGTGGGATTGCCAGCTTGGCAATCCGTGTGCTCACTTGTTGATCCAACGACTACAATTCATGATCCAATCATTGGAAGAAATCAACGGATAAGATCAAAAGATGGGAGGAGCGTGTAAGAGAGCCTAGAATCTTCTCTCCAAGCCTATAAATAAAGGACCTCCTTCACTCACATCAGTTATCATCTAGTGTAGCTTAATTTAGGAATAGTGTAAAATTAGCTTTTAGCTTATTGTAATTTTCTAGCTTATTGTCATTTAGGTCTTTGTAATTTTCATTTAAAAAGCTTTGTAATCTGTTTTAATTAATAAAAGTTTGCACTTCACTTTTAATCTTGTTCAATCCTGTTTTTACTTAATGTGCAATGATAAGCAATATGGTTTGATAAATCTCAATAAGCTCTTTATAAGCTGTCTTAGTTCACTACTCAAGCTAGCTATATACTCTCTTAAAGCTTAAATGAGCTTAATAACTCTCAAAATTCACTCTTAGATATACCAAAGCTTATTAAGGATGGGAAACCAGACATGGCTGGGTTTCCAGGACCACACCAGCTTATCCTAGGATAAGCTAGAGCTTGTTGATAGCTCAAAAGAGCATTTATAAGCCTTGTTTTGTGCAAAGGTAGTTGTAAGTCCTCTCTTTACATTTTATAGCTTAGAATTGCATTTTAGCTTATTACTGCTTAATAATAGCTTAATTCTGTTTATATTAGCTTATTGATGATTAATATAGTTGTTAGATACTTTATGTGTTTGCTTGTTAGCTTAAGATCTTAGTTTGCACTTATTTGTTTTAAAATGTCATAAAAACCAAAAATAATAGCATAATGAAGTTGTTTATTGTTCTAGCTTATTAGTTAGTTAAAATCTATTTATTAGGTCTTATTATAGCTTATTAATATCTTGTAATAAGACTTTGAGCTTTATTTCTTTATCTTAATAGCTAAATATAAATCAAAGTATCCTAAAGGGGTGTTTGGGTCAAGCAGTACTAACTTAAGTTAGTACTGCTAGACTCCATTCAGTTCTTTAAAGTGTCTTTTAATTTCATATTTAGGCCTGTTAAGATAGGATTTAAGGCTACTTTTAGGTTTAATCTAGTTTTGCTAGTTGTTGATTTGAATCTGCCATCATAAATTTAGTTTATAATGCATTTTAAAGCTTAAGTCTGTTCTAGGTGTTGATATTACTTCATTTTCCCTTAATTGAGTATACTTTAGGTGTTAGAAACTAGATTTGTAGCCTGCACTTGATAGTAAAAAGTTTTGGTCATTTTCTTGCACACTGCATCAGATAAGGAAAACAGACAAACAGTCATTTTCTAGCTTAATAATCAGAGGGTAATAGTTGTTATTAGGTCTTGATTCTTAGTGCACAAGTAGAATTTAGGTCAATCTATCTAGATTAGGGTTTATCTTAGCTTAAAAAGTTGTTTAGATTATCTGTTTTTGATCTGCAAGATTGTTATTTGTCATTTTCATAAAAATAAAAATCCAAAAATATTGTTTTCTGCCTGTATTGCCTTTTTCAATTAGCTTTTTCTTTGAGTAAATGATTTTCAAAATGTCTTTTCTCAGTTGTTTCTAGTAGCCTTTAGGTCATAGTTCAAGTAGGTATAAACTAGATTGTCATAAGGATCTTCTAGCTTAGTAAAAATTAAGCTCAAAGTTTGCTTATCTTCTGTTTGGTACTCAGTTTTGTGCATAATGCTTATTTGCCTGTCTCAGCTTTTTGCTTGTTCTTTGTGCTTATTCCTTGCTCAAATTTGCTCATTAGTGTAGTGGTAGGGTAGCATTAGCTTATTTCACTTAGGTTTTAGCTTATTGCAGCTTTTGAGTCCTTTAAGTTTTATAAAAAGTCCAAAATAATTAGTTTAGTGTTTTCTGTCAATTATTAAGTCATTTTCTAGCTTATTTTAGTGATTTCAGAAAAAGTTGTCTTTATTAAGTTTGCTTATTTCCATCTGCTTAAATACTTTGTTTAAAAATTTTTGAAAAAAA
>BQNB010206888.1:0-10517 GCA_026074375.1 Tanacetum coccineum | reverse complement strand
GTGAGTAGATTATTATATGCTTGTTAAGTGAGTAGTGACTAGAGAATTAAGTGTGAAATAAAGGGGTATGTTGATTAATAATTTTTGAATTATTTAGATTTCTTTTTTGGTTATTTTGACGGGCAAAAGCCGTTAGAATAATCAAACATTAATATAGTAATTTGTACCAAAATAAATGATTATTTTTAAAATAAACCAACGTTGTGAGAAAATAGTTTTTCAATGGGTACTAATTCATCAATTAAAACTCTCCTTCACACTTAATGATCTTTTCACCTCACTTGACAAGCATATCTGTTAGACATATCTTTTAGATCTTTTAGCTTAATATTCCTTAGTTGGTAGAGTTTATAATTCTATAAAACCAACAAAAAATATATGATAATCTAGCATCCAATAAAAGACATCAACGTGAATTTCTATTCATTTCACACCGTGGACACGACTCCGGAAAATTGAATTATTACTTGTCCTCAAGTAATTCTTTTATCGAACGGGAAATACTATATTATTACTTGACACATTTACGACGTATCAAGTTTTTGGCGCTGCTTCCGGGGATATTTGTTGTCACACCCCGCCAAGGCGGAAACGCGAGGCGTTAACAAGAATGGATATCATCACAACACAACGGCGTCTATATAGAGAATACTAAAATGCATACAATAAAGTAAAGTATAGACACAAAGTGTCATAACAATACCCATAACTAGGAAAAACATAAAAGGCGTCTTTATTGATGAAAAGGAAGTTCTCGCCAAAAGAAAGACATGCAACAAATATTTAAATTCAAACGATGCAAAAATTCAAGACAAGAAATAGAAATCTTTATGACATCCTATGGTCTCTTACTAGCCACTTCTTTCAATCTTATTTCCATCATGCTCACCTGAAAATGATGCTTAAAACGTCAACACAATGGTTGGTGAGAGTCATAGGTTTAAGACTCACATTGTTACTTTTTCAAAATCAATTACTGCGATTATCAAAACATTATAGGACAATTATGCTAACATGCAATGCACATACTAGGTAGGAACGTTACCCCCGATCCATTACAACAACTGGGTAGGAACGTTACCCCCGATCCATTTCAACAACTAGGTAGGAACGTTACCCCCGATCCATATGTCACTTACGCACCTAAAAGTCTACCAGCTGGAACTTATACTTAGGCCTGGACCACACATCAGTGAGTATTATTTCAACCCTTCAGTTGGTTTGAGTTGAGTAGTAAAGACCACTCCCAACCGAACTAATCACAAACTACTCCAATTGATCACTAAGCCATGGAGCATTCCACAAAACCCACTCCAATTGATCACTAAGCCATGGAGCGTATCACACAAATCAGTAGGTATTATTTCAACCCTTCAGTTGGTTTGAGTTGAGTAGTAAAGACCACTCCCAACCGAACAAATCACGTAAGTAAAAATAACACGTAGCAAATAATCACAGAAATTAAAACAGTTTAACAACGATAGGCATTATTTCACCCCAATATAACTCAGAAAAAGGGTTATAAAACTTACATGCAAGCAAGACTTCTAAAGATCCACAAAACTCACAGAATTCACGAACATCTAAACATAGAATAATAAATCACCATAATAAGGATTAACATCATTAGGCATTCAACCGCAATATGTATGTAACATCAACTATGATTGATGTCGTAAGCTATCTACCATAGTCCTATACTTGTTTAAACATTTACCACTCTAACATAATAGTCATTTAGACTTTAACACTACAACTTTGCATTTTGGGTTTTAAGACAAAATTTTACACTTCGCTTACTCCTTAGGGGGGGGGGGGAAAAACCCCACCCCTCCCCCTGGGAAACGCACCACTTATTCATTCCCAAATTATCAAACCAAAAAACACACCACGTATCCCTTATGTGTTTCTACATAACTTACCATGTGATGTTCCCAATCATATTATATGCTAACCATCCTTCAATAAAAATGCAAACTTCAAACAAGTCCTAATTTTCCTGACTGCTGGTCTGCAACGTACGAAAAAGTATGACCTAAATAACTCAATAACTTAGACAACTATTAGACGATTTACTTGAGGAATTTTAATAGACACAGAAAACTTTGAACATTATGTAAAAGGGCTAAGCATGTTTCATTTTTTAGGTAGGTTTTTACCTCCGAAAATTAAGACCCAAATCTGACCCTATTTACTGTATCATAGACAACTAAATCTCTTGCGAAAGACATCTAATGACTTCCAAGCATCAAAATCATTCGAGTGCTGGACTTTTTTTTGGAATATAGACCTCCGCTGAACTTATCAAAAACCATAAATTCATCAACAAATATCATTACCAGTCGTCGAATATCAACTAACACATGACTCAAAATTCTGCGCTCAAACTTAAATCATGATTTTTAACGCGAACACTAACCCTAACACGACTATACACACCACCACCATGCCATCCTAATTAAAATCCAATTATGTTTAATTACATAAATTTACAGAAAACTTGAAACCCTAATTAATAAAACCTAATTTAACTCTAATCCATCATAATTAAGTTACTAGAATTGAAAGATTTAAAACTAAAATTAAAAAGATCATGAATCGTACAAAATTTCATAAACCCAAAACTTTCTTTTCCTTATTTTTTCTTTGTTTGCCGAAATCTCAATAGGGGGTTTAGGGGTTTTTATCTTGTATTTATAGCTTCCCTAGATGTGCTTTAGTTTAAGTCTAATTAGGTATTAGATACAGGACTGTATTTCTATTTATATTTTATTTCTTCCCTTTTTCTATTTTCTAATCGTATTTTACTATTCAAGCCAAAAAAAATATTTTTTTTTTTAATCCGTCTTGTATTAATTAATTAGTATCTTTAATAAGCCATTAAGTTTTATAAAACCTAAACTAAATTTTAAACCATTTTGCCTGAAAATACTTTCTAAAAGAATAACTTTTACATTTACCAAATTCACTTTCTAAAAATAGAAAGTCTTTTAAAAACTCTCATATTTTAACAAACTCATTTCCCTTAACTTAATGATGCAGACCCAAGTATAGAAGAACGGGTCATTTTATTTCTGGAGGCCCATGATCGTGTGAAGAAAGGCCCTTTATTCAAAAGGTCATAACTTGGGCTCAGATAATCTGTTTTAGGCCCAAGACCAACCGTTTCGAAGCTTGTGAGCGAGGAAACTGCCGTGAGTAACCAAACAGTAGTATGGGTTTTACAGAAGTGTTCAGAGCTTTGTGAATCATTAATAAGAATAAATGTTTTTTTATAAGAGTTATTTACATTCGTGTATTTGTTTAAAAAAAAAATATCAAACAAAGATTTTGGAGAACTTGTTTTGCATAACTTCGGCTCCGTTTTATAGTAAATTTTTTTGTTTTTGTCTGCGCTTTTAGGGCCCGTTTCAAGTTTCATTTTCCTATTTTAAACCATTGTCATGCTTCTGGCTAATCAACCACAATATATGAAAAAGTATATTTTGGCAGTTTTGTCAAGCGATTTATTGCCTAACCTCGGTATTCCTTTCGAAGCAACGATAATTGAGTAAGAATTGTTTCTGGGTATATCGTAAAACAAACAGATCCAGTTTGTTATCCCGTTTATCACCACTACATCACCTTTAACCTCTAAAACCTCTACTTACCTCCCCTTTTAAAATTACTATCATAAAAAATACGTAATCGTAAAATTAACTTTACATACAAATCTACAACGCGAAACCGCGATGCTATATCGAACCCCAAAATCATATCACAATAATCATGAACGAAATGAACTCACAGAAGATTGAACACAAATCCAATCCGCATCTGCGAGACGACATCAACGCTCAATGGATGATTTAGCCAATATCACATATCCGCACACAACACATAAAGAAACACATAAAATCCAAAACACATAACCCAACTTTAGAACAGAATAAGTTAGGTCAACACTACGTTTGACCACCTAGCTCGAAACCACGTTGTCACATATCCCCACACTTGAGAAAACTACGTCCCGGATTTCAACCACCGAGGGCATTAGCACTACGACAAACAACTAAAGACACTTAGATTCTCATTGATCCATGCGTTCCCAGTAAGTTCATGAGACCAACCTTCAGAATTCCCAACGCGAAATTATACTAAAACACATCCACACCAAACCTTTTTACTTATGGACATCTCGGTCCACATACTAACGGTTCCTTACAAAATAAGAGTCTTGTCAACCTTATCTTGACTAACTTTCCACAATCGGAATCCAACTAGCTAATACTTTTGCTTACCCCCTACAAAGGGGTGCAATTATGCAACACAACAACCTAAATGCAACTACATAAAAATTTCCTACTACATGTCATCTCACTCCCGTGCAATCCGAGAGAGAGCTAACTCCTCAAAACCCTTAAGTTGTTGTAACAACGTCATTTACAACCCGGCCTCGCAACTCATCAAACAAGAACTGTCTTGAAACCAAGTTATAAGTTGTTACAAAGCTCAACGTTTTTGAAGAATTGGCTCGACTTCGAGTGTATTCATAAAATAAATTTAACCAAAACCACACAAAACATTTAAGGGCGTACTAAGTGGTCTACCAAAACCACTTACGTTACCCATCTTTAACTAATACTTTCAACGATATCTTGCTTACGACAAATGTAATAACTCACTATAAACAGACACTAAATTCCCAATCCGAACTATAGGCCCAATCCATCCAAGGATCTCAAATGGTTCTACCTAACTCGGTTCTAACTTGTCTTTCTTTCCAAACACACTACACCTCTCCAAAGTGAGACCTTCAACCACTCATAACCTACCCAAGCAATAATCAAAATTTTTTCACAAACGAATCTTTCAACAATTTGCTGGCCACCAGCCTTTCCTGTATTTATAAATTTCTCGTTGGATCTTTTTGATTCGTGTTTCTTGTACCAAATTCGATCCACTCAACTCATTCTCTCTAGTTACTGCCCATAAAATGGTAACCTACATTCCTTTCCATACATTGTTTCAAATGAAGCACATCCATACTCGAATGATAATCCCCACCTTAGGAAAAACTCTCATCCTTACGAAAGTGAGTTTCCAATTACCCTCTAAAATCTACCATACTTTGTCTCCTAGAGCAATAGCCGGAAGGGGTGACTTAGTCAGTCCATTGACTAATACCAACTTCGATCGTATCCATTACCCTGGTAACTTGACAACAATATCCTTAGTTATCCTTTCCCACTTCTACTCGGGTAACTCAGGTTGTAGCAACAATCCTGAAGACCCTTGATACTCAACCATCAATTAGTTAACCTTAAAACCACACAACATCGTATCCGCTCCAGGATGGATAGAATACTTTGTCGTATACGCCTCTTCAATAGCCAAGGTCTTTACATCTCTCCAAATGGAGGTCTGAACCTTGTCTAACCAATATGAACCACCCTCCATCTCTTTTCACACTCGTTGGTCCAAGCTACGCAACATCTTACGTTGACGCGTTCTTTGCTTTGGACATCTTATCTTGTACCACCAACACCCTTTTCTCAAACCTAGATCGGATCGTCGTATATCTATCTCGAACTCATTCTTGGCTTCACTCCTTTTTCCTACTCCATGGCATAACATCTACATTTGCCTTTCCCAGATGGTACTTGGCCTCGAAACCGTACTCACTAAATAACTTAATCCATCGACTCTGCCTCATGTTCAATCCTTCTAATTGAAAGTGTGTTGGAAACGTTTATGATCCGTATAAGATCACTCCCACGTCACGTTCACTTACATACCTCACATTATAAGGCAAAAACCTACCGGCGTTAGCATGCAATCCTTTATAAGAACCTTCAGTTCGTCGCAGACGTAGCAAACAATCACCTATCTCCCTATTCAAGCCCGCTTCTAATCCTTGCTTCGTGCTGCATCATAATATACTACGAAATCGTTCTGCTCCTTCTGGCACATGCCAAGATCGGCTCATACCCATAGATTCTCTTCCACATATTAAGATTAGCTTCCTCTTTAGCGCGCTCCCTTCTACGTTGCCGTTGGAAAAACTCACGTACTATCTTCTACTTCCTTCAGTGACCTACGATCATCTTCACGTGTACTCGGAATCCTCTTTAGACTTCCCGGGTCTTTATAAATATCGTCGGTATATATACGTTATCTAGCTTGTCTATATACGGCTATGCCACCCGACTCAATTAACTCCAAGAAAATCGCTGTTTGCATTGTTAACCCAAAAGAGAGCAAAAGCCGTAAACTCAACGTGTCATTACGCAACCAAAAAACAGCCTAGCTAACTCATCCCCGTGCACTCTCCATTGGACATCACAATACGAATTTCTATCTCACTCTTCTCAAGATAATCTAAGCACATATCAAACTACCCACCATATTCTTCCTAAAAAGCTATATACAGAACACTCACACATACAAGTACCATCAACTAATCCCACCTTGCAACTCAAGTAATCGTTCCACACCTCTTGCTTCAAAACGTCAAACGACACGACCGTCTCGCAAATCGCGTCGAGCCTCCTTGTAATAATTTCCATACAAAGTCCTATTCTTACGACAAGGTAAAACCCACTAAATCATGAGAACACTTCGAGAAGCTCACATACAACACTAAAGTATCAACTAAATTTGACTCATAATGCCTTATGTACTCTATGAGACCTCGAGCACTCTTTAGTTCGTTTCACTTACAACCTATAAACACTTTATTTTAACTACCATTCGCTTGTGGCTGTACATCCCACCTTATGCCTCACAAACCAATTCTCTCATACGGCTACAGCAACGCTCCCATAACTAAGAGTACTAAGTAAAACGAAGAATTCTCAATTCCTAACTTGGAAATCGCAAATAATTCTATTGTCCTTCGCTACCTAACAATCGCACCCCTTTAGAATACATACCTACCATCAACTCTAGAGACCACGCCATAGAATACCAAACTTCACATGCACCAATTGTATGACCCAAATCACACAATCCCAAAAGAAGAAACAACCAGAATATAAACATCGGCATAACGAACAACCTCAGACCTAACAAAACGCATCAACGATGCTAGAAAACCAATCGAATATGACACTGACCACACCATTAATTAAAAGATTAAGAACCATTGGTCAAAACTGAGCTATTACCACAGAACTCCCTCATAACCTTATACCAATCATTTTAAAACAATAGAATCACCTTATTTAAATAATGCCAATAATTTCTTAATGAAAAACAAATTTAACTAAAATTTTTTATAAAAGTTATATTAATAATGATTTATAAAAGAAATCAAAACGATGGTTATAAAACAAATGTTTGCATTTATTTATATAATTTCTATTTTCGAAAGACAGTTTTTCTTTTAACGAGATAAAAAACAAACTCAAACAATGAGCCAAAATAGCACACGAAGACGAAAAAAAATTAATTGGGGAAAAAAAAAAAATTTAATCGACAACAACAAAATTGTACTTGAAAATGAATTGTGACTCGCAACAAAAGACATCATGATAGCAAAATAGACTCCAAAATACCTTAAGAATTCCAATACCAAAATATTAATTTACTTGAAAACGAACACAGACAAGAACTCTTGCAAAAACAAACCATAAGAACTCATCCATACCAATGGTCATAAAACCAAACCAAAAAGTATCGCCACCTTAAGACAAAGGAACCAATCAAAACGCCAAACAGAGAACATAGAGCACTAGTTCTATGATGACAACTAAAAAATACCAACACGAGCATTGGATATCTCAACGAACAACGAGCTAACGAACCAACTTAAGAATCGCAACAACAATACCAACAGGTATCTGATGTATCCACATACGATAGATGAAAGGGAACCTTACCATCTATGCAACCCAACCTAATATAATCGCCCAATCGATTAAGAGAGGAATTCTCTAACCACACAACCATCCTCAACAGGATCATCACTCACAATATACACGACATCTACATAACTTATCTCAGACATACACCTTACAGAATACATACAAGCAACAATGACAATGCAATCAAAGTCATTATCCACTGTTTTTTGCAAATTATAATTATTTCGCGCCATAATTATAATTGCACCTTATCACACAGTATACAGTACTTCCAAGACAACACATATCAAATAGATAAACAACATCTACCACATACACTTAATAATAATTCCACATATAACTCAAACAAGAAATCTATCTACGAACCATAAAATCCAATCGCCAAACGAAAACAGAAGTCCACCTCGGACCCAAAATATAAAAGCATCCTCGATTATGAGCAACGCATCGAGGTAGAAAAGTTGAAATAAACTTATGTTGGGCCTCGCTTGGGTTTGACTTTTCTCTCTCAAAAGTCCCCCAACTCCGCGGGTCCAGGGAGGTAAACAATCTCCCAACGATATCTCCTAGGGGATAGGGGAAGACATGACTAAAACAATAACAAAGGGGTATATACTATTAGATCCCCATAATGAAAAAAAGTATATATTTCATATTATATAGTAGTAATTAAAAAAGAAAAATTTCAAAGCTTTTAGGTAGCGAAACATACGATATATATACTACACAAACACTTATGCCCTAAAATACAACTATATGAGTAGAATCACAACATTGTAAGCACGAACAAGTTACCTCCTGCTAAAAGGAATAATAAGAACAGGAACCCGAGTAATTCCACTTAATCATCAAATAAGTCATAAACAATTATCTCCGTAACCAATTAATTCAAATGTCACACCCCGCCAAGGCGGAAACGCGAGGCGTTAACAAGAATGAATATCATCACAACACAACGGCGTTTATATAGAGAATACTAAAATGTATACAATAAAGTAAAGTATAGACACAAAGTGTCATAACAATACCTATAATTAGGCAAAACATAAAAGGCGTCCTTATTGATGAAAAGGAAGTTCTCGCCAATAGAAAGACATGCAACAAATATTAAATTCAAATGATGCAAAAAATTCAAGACAAGAAATAGAAATCTTCATGACTTCCTATGGTCTCTTACTAGCCACTTCTTTCAATCTTATTTCCATCATGCTCACCTGAAAATGATGCTTAAAACGTCAACACAATGGTTGGTGAGAGTCATAGGTTTAAGACTCACATTGTTACTTTTTCAAAATCAATTACTGCGATTATCAAAACATTATAGGACAATTATGCTAACATGCAATGCACATACTAGGTAGGAACGTTACCCCCGATCCATTACAACAACTGGGTAGGAACGTTAGCCCCGATCCATTTCAACAACTAGGTAGGAACGTTACCCCCGATCCATATGTTACTTACGCACCTAAAAGTCTACCAGTTGGAACTTACACTTAGGCCTGGACCACACATCCGTGAGTATTATTTCAACCCTTCAGTTGGTTTGAATTGAGTAGTAAAGACCACTCCCAACCGAACTAACCACAAATTCCACTCCAATTGATCACTAAGCCATGGAGCGTGGCACAAATCAGTAAGTATTATTTCAACCCTTCAGTTGGTGTGAGTTGAGTAGTAAAGACCACTCTCAACCGAACAAATCACAAAGCAATCACACGTAGCAAATAATCACAGTAATTAAAACAGTTTAACACGTAGCATCATTTTCACCCCAATAAAACACAAGAAAAAGGCGCTATGAAACTCACCTGAAGCTTAGCTTCCAAAAAGATCCAATCGAAACTTCACAAAATCTCACGAACAATCTAAACAATTAAACACATTATTAGCTACCATCAATTAGGCATTCAACCCAATATGATGTAACTTTAACTATGATGAATACCTAGGCTATCTAGCATAGTCCTATAATCATTTAAAACCTTTACCCATTCTTACATATTTCATTTATACTTGAATGCTACTCTTTAAACTTTTTGGTTTTAAGCAGAATTTTACTCTCACTTGCGTGCCCTAAACGCACTACTTAAACACTTCCATAATTCAAAACAAAATTCACCATGCTACATATATGTCCTATGAACCTCTCATAGCTCTCCCTAAGTCATTACCCTTTTATAAATACCCCTTAGAAATTCATTAATCCAAAGTGTTTAAAATTCGTCCAGAATATGACCTTCTAAAAGTATGGCATTAATTAACCAACTTAGACCCCACTATGACCTTAGCCAAAATTCAGAGGTCACACACAATATATGAACTAACTTCCACATGACTTAGAGCCTCTAACTCAGTGTCTAAGTATTTTTAGAAAAATCAAAACCAAAACTAAAATTCGTCACTGTTTTACACACTGATTTTGTAATAACCATTTGACCTACTTCCCGACCGTAAAAACTTATGAGGCCGAATAATGAGGGGAAGGGTTTGGGATTAGTTTGTGTATTTATAGGCCACAAGAAAATCCCTAGATAAACCTAATTACAATTTGAGTTCAACTAAAACTCTTTTCTTTTTTTTTTTCTTTTTTTTTCTTTTTTTTTCTAAAATTTAGATTTTACTATTCATGCCTAAAAAAATATTTTTTTTCTATTCTTTTATTAATTA
>BQNB010206885.1:0-10517 GCA_026074375.1 Tanacetum coccineum | reverse complement strand
ATAAAATTAGCAACCAAACGCCCCTTTAGGGCTGCCATAAAACCAAACGCCCTCTTAAGGCAGTTAACCACAAATCCAAACGCCCTCTTAGGGCTTCAAATCTCAGAAACAAACACCACTTCGGGCGTGTATACTAGCCGAAATAAAAAGTATAATAGTTTAGGGTAATTGTTGTAAATATTACTAGAAGGACCAAATGTGTAATCTTTTGTAAAATATTGGTTCGGGGCTCGTTTGGACTAGTTAACGGTCGATTCAAAATTCGAAACTCGCGCCATTGCGCTCCAAATAATTGTTCCCATAAAAATGTGTATTTACATGATTATTATTTTATAAATGTTTTTATAAAATATATTTTAAAATGTTTAATATTTATTTGGGTATCACGGACAAGCATTGTCCGAAAAATAAAACTTTAATTTGAACGTTCGCGTTTTTAAATAAACGTTTTTGAATAAAATACTAATAAATTTTATTAAATATTTTTATTTAATAAAGTGATAATTAAATATAAATTTAATTATTTTTGTGTTGGTACGCGTTGTGTGCGGTTTTTAAAACTTTACGAGGCTATTTAAGTCATTTTCTGCTTGGTTTCGTGTCTCGGGTAAAACTGAAAAGTTGTCCGGAATGTCGTTTTACATCAAACTGCTTTAGAGTCCGAGTCGTGAAAACGTAATTTAGCTGGTCGTTTTTGATAAGTCAATTTAGGAATAACATATATCTTCTCGTTTTCAAGTCAAATAAGTTTGAAAAATAAATTTGAAAATGAGCGATAATAATAGTAATTATGATTTATTATTTAAATATGTTTCAAAAATTTACCGGCTACGCGGTATTCGTTTTTATGTGACCGTAAAAGGTCAAAAGTCAAAAACTCAAGTCGAAACCAAAAGTCAAAGGGTAAAATAGTAATTTAAAATTTCCAAAAATTGTCGGGTGTGACAAATATATTCTTTATTTTTTAATGAATCTTAAATATTATCATTCTCCATTTCATAATGGAAAAGTATGTGTGTAAGAAACAGTATATTGATAAAAAAATTCCAAAATCAAAGAGCGATTAGGTTGAAAAAAGTAAAAGATTTCTATTCATCTTGTTATTCTATAATGAAAACGAACACAAATACTTAAATTTAAATGAAAAAAAAAGAGAGGATAGAGAATCCGTTGATAAGTTTATCTGGATCCGAGGTTTCTATTTGGTTTATACTATAATACCTTGTTTTGACTGTATCGTATTATGTATCATTTATAACCCCAAAAATCCTCTACCTTTCATTTAAATAAAATTTCAAATAGAGAAATTCTAAAGCTATTTAGGGCTACATATATCTCAACAACGCTCTTTCTTATATCCACTTATCTTTCAGAAGTATATTTATGTACTTGCTCATGATCATGGTTTCAAAAATGGACAAATTTTCATGGTTTTCCTTACTTTTAGACAAACAAAAAGTATTTTCCAAAAATATTTTTAATAGACTCATAGACTCACTATGATAAAACTCATAGAATATTAGACTTAACAAATGTTAGATGTGATATATTGATTCAATGAATTCCCAATTACATAAGATGTCATGTCTATTTATAATAGAAGATGACTTGGTAAATAAGCTAACATAACCCTAAACCTAATGGACCCTAAGCCCGTGATTAGGCTTGTGCCTTAATTAACCTATCATCTAACACTCCCCGGCAGTTCGAACGAGAGGCTTCCGAACGTACAAACTGGATAGAATGTTGAAATCGATTTCTTCTTTTCTTCTCCTCCTCTTTATTGTTTCCTTTGCACAAAGATCGACTTGTATTTGGCGACATAATTGTATACTGCTTCGCGGTTTCCTCCATTTTTTATGACGTTTTTTTTCGTCATGGCTTACTTTGCCTTTAAGAGGGAGCGGAAATTTGGTGATTAACTTTGTTGTCAATGACATTGATCTTCAACAATGAAGAAACTTATACGAGGAGGAAAAAATAAATATGGTGGAAGGCAATTGACATATTCTTTTTTACGGCTAGGGTTTAGGGTTTATTCATTGAATACGAAAAACAAAATCCTAATTAAACAAAAAAAATAAAGCGAAAAGAACGGAATCCCTCCGGATCATCAGCAAACCGATGACCGGAGGATAGCAAATTTTTTTTTGTGAATCTAACCTAAAGCTCGGCTTTTGGGTTTGGGTCCATTAGGGTTTCTAGGTTATTGTCCTTATAAATATTTGATGAATAATACAAAACATCCAACGGGTTTTCATTGTCTAACATGGTATCAGAGCGGGTCTGATCCTCAGACCTTGGTGGCTAAGTTGAGCCGCCGTCTCTATGCTACCTCGTCAAACCCTAGCCACTACCATTCACCTATACAAAAACCCTTTCATTACACATTTTACCGATCTAATAAAAAAAAGCTACACAGTGATTTTGTTACTGATAATGCTCAAGCATATGCTTGTTAATGAAAGTGCTTAAATATTAAAGTTTGGTGAAGCCCTACCATTCCGGACTGTCAAGAGTTTGCGGCTAGGAGATAACCAAGCACAATGGTCTTCATCAAGAAGTTAGATGTCTTTCTTCTTTATGTAAGGATGATGTTGAAGTTGTTTCTTGTTTTTATTTATGAGTTTCTTTTAGTTTTTTGTTAAAAAAAAGTTATATCGTTGTTTTATTGTTTGTTTGTTTATTTTTATTTGTGTTGGTGATTTGTTAAGTCACAGATCCACACGATTGTTTGGATACTTTGGATTATCCATTATGTTTCGGGATACTTTGGGTTATCTCGTATGTTTCGGGATACTTTGGGTTATCCCGTATGGTTCAGGATACTTTGGGTTATCCCGTATAAAGAAAAAAACTTTGTTTTATCCATGTTTATCAGTTCGTTTGAAGATTTGTCTTCGCATGTTGGCGGATTTCTTCAACAACTACGGATGTCCATGTGTGTGACGCTTCTGTTGCTGCTTGCTACAATATGAAGACTGTGCTGCAAATTAGGTTTTACTTAGCTTTAATATTTCATGTTTTCTCTCCAGTCTGAGCTTTTGCGATTTCGCCGCTCGGACTGCGTACGCGGGAGGGGGGGGGGGGGGTATTAGAGGATAAATATGGCCCAATCCCGGGTTGTGGGTTTGGTTCCATTAGGGTTTCTAGGTTATTGTCCTTATAAATCTTTGATGAATAATACAAAACATCCAACAAGGTTTTTATTATCTAATAACAAAAAGTGTTCCAATTTAGCCCGTGTAATTTCAGACTTAACAAAAATCAGAACCAAAGTACTATACTTTGAGATAATAACAATAATAGTCCCTGAACTTAACTATGTCAATATATGTTTGTAAAGTGTTATCTTTTAACCAGAACTTATCTTATGACTTTCAAAGTACTCTTGTAGTCATCAAATGATCAATTTAGGCTTCTTGTTATTTGGAACTCATCATCAAAATGGGTCTTGCTTATGTCGTTATGTGGTAACTGAAAAAACTCATACTAAACTAATGACAAGACTCGTCTCAAGTGAATTCGATATAACAATTAGGGAGAATTGCATATATACCCACTAAAACTTAAAAATTTGCATATATATCCAAAACACAAGTTTTCAATGCATGATGTACAATGCAAGTTAAGCATGTTTTAGGTATATATGCAAATATGCAAGTTTTAGTGGGGATATATGCAATTGCCCCCAACAATTAAAAGTCTCTATGATCACATTTGATGTAATTCAAATCATTAAGACATTAACCATGGGCGGAAACAGTAGGGGCATGTGGAGCACATGCCCCATAGCAAAAAATTATAGTGTAAATTTACTACTTTTTTCGTCGTAAATTAATAGTTGACGTTTTCTTTTTAAAATGTCCTAATTTAATTGTCCACTATTAAAAATAGATAGAGAAGTTTGATTAAGTTTATTATATTACTCTTATTTGAAATTATTATTACAAACAGAAGATTTTAATTAATTAGCTAAGGGTAAAACTGTCATTCTGCTAAAAAGTAAAAAAGAGAATAGAATAATAAATGCACTTTTTTTAAACTGTGTGTTTTTTGTCAAGGGAGGAGAGGGCAATAATTTTGGGACGGATGAAGTAAAACTTATAGCTATTTTTGTAATTTTTCCCCCTAAAAGCAAGATTTGTAGTGTAGGTTTTAAAACTTATCAAAGTTTTTCCATTCGACCATAACTTTTTGACTCCGCCATGTCAGTATATATACCTGTTACCAAAATATAAGGATATGAAGTTAACCCGTTGTTACTTGTGTCATTTTAGGGTTGGATTTTTGATGTAACACCCTACCAATGCCAAACTAACAGAAATGATCATAAAAGCGGTCGGGAAAACAAATTTATTATTATAGATTTTACAAAGTTATGTTATCGATCAGATCAATTTCAATGGCCTCAAAATCAACACATCAACCCGACTTTACGTAGGAATTAGTCGAGCATCATCTCCTATCATTAATCTTCCTTATATTATGCTAAATTTATAATGTACACATAATAACTAATATCCTCCAAGTTATTATCCCCGATGGTCTTCAACTTCCCTCAATTCCAAAGCGCTCTCGTGTATAATTACAGTAACAACTTCTTGTGATGCTACAACTCCATCATGGCGTTGTTTTTATTTTTTTTATTTTTGTCTAACGACATTTTGAATTTGGCTTGTTGAGAAAGTTCTTCGATGGCCGCAAAAATTGTTTCTATGCATTTGACTATGTCAATTAGCACTGAAGTGATTGTGATAACTGGTATTGTATCAAGAACGTCCCAATCTCCTACCATTGAAGCTTGCAACGTGGTACTTACTTCTTCTACAGCATTTTTACATGCTTGTATATGCTTAGCAGAACTAGAAGGATATGTGAACAAATTTACCGATGATGCTAATTCTTTTAAAGCTTTTCCGGCTTCAAAACTAATTTTTATGCAAGGTTCTTGAACTCTTATCCGAAACTCCGAGGATGGCTGCAAACGGGATTTCTTTATGAATTTTTCTGGAAATGCACATTTAATACAAGCTGTAGATTTAATTAATCTTCCTTTACATAAATTCTACTTACTTATTTGATTAATGACTATGTAGCTGTAAATTTAGTTAATCTTTCTGTACATTGTTTCACAACTCAAATAATAACTTGATTAAACCATTAATTATAATGCATATTGAATCACTCGACATTTACATTAACTACATACACATACAGAACTTTATCTTGTATAAGTACTTAAAATTTAACAGTTTTCATCCACATAGAACCATTTGATATCTAGTCATTTAATGGTTTACTTGGTAAACATGAATGAACCCTATCAAGTTCATGCATACGCATTTATCATGTTTCTAGATGGTTGAAATATTTGGGGATGAATTGGTATGTTTATCAATCCATTTTAGGTTTAAAGTTGGATTTTGCTTGCTAATGCAATAATTTAAGAATAATGTTTGAATAGTTCATACTTTGTATTTGACATCAAGATATCCATTAAGAGCTTCAATATGGTATGCACATTGCCGTGTCAGAACACCAATCTTCAGGTACTGTTTCCATGGGTGACTGAACATAAATTTGCCATGCCCAGGTTCCCACCATGCAAAATTTGCCTGTTTCCAACTTATTATTAAATTCACATTGATCCAACTATAGTGATATATATATATTATATATATATATTATGTATATATGATTTATTTTATATATTTTATATATTATATATATATAGATATATTTTTATATTAATTAACTATATTATATATTTTCTATATAGACACACACATGAATACATGACGCTCATCCATTATTTCATGTATTAACTATAGTAATGATTTATAAACTAACCAGGGATTCCTCTGTTGATTTAGAATTAAGAACACTTTTGTAAGCCGTAAGAAATGATATGTCACGTTCAGTAGACCTATTGGTATTATCTGTTGGATTATGGTAGTCGGATAGCACATACACGTTACGAATATGTGAGCCTATTGGGGGCACACGCGTTAAACATTTAGAGTGTGTTTTACTTCACGATATTATTTAAATAATCGTTATTATTAATTAGTTAATAAAGTGTAACGAATATTTAAATATGAACCGAATGGATTAAAATTGACAAAACCCGAACCTTATGGGGGTCCTTTTGTGACCGGCCCTATAAGCTTCTAGAAGGGGGTTTTTTGGAATCAATTTAGGAGATAAGGGATGAGAGTTGTATAGTGATAAGGATTATGAGGGTATCCTAGTTTATCTACAACTAGGGTTAGAGGGCTATATAAACACCCCTCTCTTCCTCATTGATTGACTTTCACTCGATCCAAAAATCATATACAACTGACACACATACAAACTCCTATGCATGCAATTAATATTCATGCAATTCATTCGCATGATCATTCTGTATATATTAACTACATGCATGTTATACGCATGATCATACATGCATGATAATATGTGTGTATTAATTACATGCATAGCTTCATTCCTTCTGTATATAATCGATTGAACAATTCCCATATTGGTTTGGCTGTTTCGATTATTTATACCTTGGTAATCTACACTTGGTGTTTGGTTCGTGAAGGTGACTAGCAATCAACTCATACTTGGTTGACGTGTTTGCGTGAGCAACCGTAGAGGTGGTAAATTAATCACTCGTTTCAAGATCAAGATCTGGCGTAAGTTTATTGATTTTTATCATTAAACAAAAGGTTAGTAAATTACTTGTTTAATTTATTAAGTGTTAATCTATGTGCCTTAACTAGATCTATTCCGCTGCGCACTCGTAGCTAAACTGGTTACCTAGAATGTTAAATCCTAACATTATCTACCTCCGATGGAAGTTCAAATACTTCTCCAAATCCTGCAGATAACGTAGAGTTTGACAGGGTTCGATTTGAGTAAAAATATTAGCATAAAATACTCAAAACGGCAAATCATTCATTGCAAGTATATGTTGATCGTTATACGTACCTTCTAAGAAGCTTGCAAGCTTTTCTAAGTTGGAAACAATAAGACTATGAAGATCTGCCCCAGCCCATACAGGGCAAACACATATGGAGATAATGATACATGTTGCACCACCTAAGATAATCGTCAATAAGCGTTGGTGCGCCAATTCTATGATTTTATCGACACGGTAGCCCGACACAGCTACTAAACTGAAGGTGAGAATAAATATGAGCACCCCGTCATCATACCTTCTTTTAATATGAGGTATAAATCTTGAAAAGGTGGCAGACGCAACTAAAATTCAAAAGTATTAGAGTTAAAAGGGTTAATTACTTGAAAATGTGTCATACTTGTCACTTTTTGTTATTGTGTGTACTGAACTTTTTTTTTCTTATTGTGTGTACTGAACTTTCAAATTTCGACTATTGTGTGTATTTGTGACCGTTTTACCCTTACTTTTTTCAAAATTCGAAGGGTAAAATGGTCATTTCACATGGCCAAAAAGTGACAAAATACACACAAAAGTCGAAATTTAAAAGTTCAGTATACACAATAAAAAAAAAAATTCAATACACACAATAACAAAAAATGACAAATATGATACATTTTCATGCAATTATCCCGAGTTAAAACAATAATATTTGCGTGAAAATACTAGAATTTATGTATGCGCGGATTAAAAATTTCACCTAGAAGAAATACAAGGCATCCAAGAACAATGGGTTCGGCTTTGGGTCCGAATAGGCTAGCCAAGTACTTGGCCCCAATGCCTAGTACACCAGCCAACCAAGTGGCTAAACCTCTATTCATACCCTTGGATAAAGTTGCACCTGATATAAAAGAGAAAGAATAACATTTATAAGCTATGGCAGCATACAAGTAATATGTATGATTAACTAATTTTTTTTTGTTTATATGAAGATTACTAACCAGCTATGTATTCGAAAACCACGACCACGGTCATGATTGCCCAAATGCCGGTGTCACCTATGCCTTTATATAATGGTCTGAGATAGTAAACCATAGACACCAAAGTGATTGCTAATGCCACCTTGAAAGAATGCATGATTCTTCTAGGATCATCTTTTCCGAGCTTCTTAATTTTATTGACGAAATCGACAACATGAGCTCTCACTTTCAAAGATGAAGTCATAAAGGCAATCTCCATTACTAGCTAATTAGATGGAGGTGAATATGAAAGAGAGGTTATTATGCGAAATGAATTTGGTGAAATATATATAGGAAGTGTGAATGCTAAAGATGGTAAAAACAATAAAAGGCAAGGTGTGCATGCATGTTGAAGGTTATCAACAGGCCACATTTACTACAGGTGCGTGTTAATTTGGTGCTCATGTTGGAAGATTTTATTTCTTGAGATTAATTACTTACTCGAGTTAAGATCAATATAGACCCAACATTTGTCATAAACCCAATGAACCAATCCTAGCCACTCATTTTTTTATCAAAAATAAAAAAACCCATTTTTCACCTTTTTCTTTAAATAAAATATCTTACAAACGGTAAATCGTCACACGACAAAAAATACACCATCGCGACGAGTATTTTTTTATCTTTCAGTAGACAGGTGACACGATATTACTTTCGAGAAACTATTTTTATTTTGATTTTTTTTTCAGTCACGAATTGCGGAAATTCATATATGTTTCGTATAAGAATCATATATGATTTGTATAACGGAACATATATGTTTTCATAAATAAAAAAAATCCATATATTGATTTCATTAAAATATTATATGATTTTGTCTTTAAAATCATATATGATTTAATAAAATCATATATGATTTGTGATTCCAGACAAACTTTTTCAATTTTGTTTGAGTCACGAATTGCGAAAATCATATATGATTCGTGACTTATGACAATTCTATAATAGGATTCGTATCAACGAATCATACGGAATCATAAATTTTTTATTTGGGTTTTCATTAAAATCATATATGATCTTCATAAATCAAATATGTTTTATAAAATCGTATATTACTTAACTAAAATATTAAAAATAAAGTTCGTCGAAAGAAATGTCATAGTGTTCGACCCCTCTATTAAAAAGATAATTATTTTCGTCTGCGATGGTATGTTTTCGTTTTGCCGTATACGATTTAACGGTGTGTGTGAGTTATTAATTTTTAAAAAAGAGGTGGAAAGTGGGTTTTTTTATTTTTGATGAAAAAATGAGTGGCTATGATTGATTCATTGGGTCTATGACAAATGTTGGGTCTATATTGAACTTTTGGCTTACTTACTCCCTCCGTCCTATTTTTATTGTCCACGTTTTCTTTTTGGAATGTCCCAAATTAATTGTCAACTACTAAAAATAGATAGGGAAGTTTAATCAAATTTACTATATTACCCTTGTTTAAAATTATTATTACAAACTTTAAAGAAGATTTTAATTAATTATCTAAGGGTAAAACTGTCATTCTGTCAAAAAGTAAGAGAGAAAAAGCAGTAATAAATGCATTTTTATTAAACAATAATTTTGGGACGGAGGGAGTATTATTTAATACCAAAGGCCCATATATTTAGCCACTGATTATTTATTTCTGTTTTTTTTTTCTTTTTTGTGTGTGTTGGTGTAACTGTGTAAGCGCAATTGACTACTAATATCTAAATCTGCGTAATCTCTAAAATATAACATAAAAATTCGCACTATGTTCTCTTTCTAAAGTCAGTGTGAAATTTAACTCTTTAAAGTTTTCAGCGAATTATGCTTTCGACAAAAAGGATTATGACTTATGTGTATTAATATCAACTCATTTTCCACTGATTCTAAAAAAGCAGAGCTGCTATTTGTCATAATAGCTTGTGAGACGGAGTGTTACATAAAACCAAGGCGCCACCCTAATATTAATATCTTTGTCACGATCACGTACTAGCAACATGGAAAGCCACCAAGCAACACCATATCTAGGAGTTCAAATTCAAAAGTAACATATCTGGTTTGGGTATTTAGTAAAGTGTGAATGTAAAACCAGAAGAAATTGGCTAAAACAAAAACAAAACTCACACAAGTTAGAAAGTGGAGCAGTGGTGAAAAAGGTTGCTTAATTAAACAATTTTCCTTGAAAGCATGACACACTTAAGTGATGAATTTATCAGAGACAGTAAAACTAGAAGAGATTAAGTATTTTTATATGTGTTTTAGAGAATGGGCATATCTTTGAAAAACCTTAGTTGAACAATCATATTATTAGCAGACATCTGAAAAGGAAGCATATCTTTTAAATTTACCTCATGATGCGATTAAAGCTATATATGAAGTTTTTTATTTGACAATAACTATTTATAAGGTTAATCACTCAAGAGTGACACTACAAGAAAAAGTAGAACACGTGACGAAGTTTCCCCGGGCGACATTTGTCGCCCGGGAAAGGTCACTAAACGACAAAATTTTGTCCGACGTGGCACAAATTCTGATAGACTTTTTAGTCAAAGTTCGAAGAAGGTTTCCCGGGCGACCCGGGATAAGTTGGTTAAAATTTGACCAAAAAATCAACGAAAATTTTGGCGGCAATTTTTCCCGCTCATCTTTCCCGG
>BQNB010206884.1:0-10518 GCA_026074375.1 Tanacetum coccineum | reverse complement strand
ATTTATATATGCACTTATGCTTCTTAATTTTATATCTACAAGCCATTTAAACTTCGCTAACAATAACTTGGTATGTGTGAATGAAAGATGTGATGTTTATAGCTTTGGAGTGGTTGCTCTTAAAACAATTGGAGGCAAGCATCCAGGAGACCTCCTGTCATCACTCAATTATTCTACCAGTCGTGGTACAATGCTGGAAAATATATTGGACCAGCGACTCTCTTATCCGACCGATAGGCTAATTGAGAAAGAAATCATCCGTGCTGGTCATGTGGCATTGTCTTGCGTTCTCAGAGATCCAAAGGCCCGACCAACAATGAGAGAAGTTTGTCAGGAGTTATCACGTTGAGGGCCTCATTCAGTCTATGAGTTCACAACTTTGTCAATTTGAGAAAAACCACTATAGTTATATTTTTGTCATGAATGTGTTTATATTAAACATGAATGTGTTTATATTAAACATGAATGTGTTTATTTTCAACTTCGTCCAATTATTGGCTCCAGGTATGTCTTGCAACATATATATATCCTTATAATTTTGAATAATGGAGCGATGGTTTGGTACTGATCGATATATTTTAGTCACTTCACTCTAGTATGTTTTATATAGTTTTCAAAAATCTATCTCTTGATTTGGGTCAGAAAGAAAATAGTCATTATCAGGGTCAACAATGGTTTGCTTCGAGGCGGCTAACGGTATTCGTACGGACCCTGAATACAAATCTCGTTCGTTCCGGCCCCTACGAGAAGGTTTAGTCAAAAGAAGTCAGGCTTTTACGTTTTCTCAGCATTGCAGATCGTAGAAGGCATGTACCGAGGTCCAAGTATGACGAACTACCAGTAGAATCAGCATATTCAAAATAGGGTTGAAATGGGTTAATTGTTAGCATTTTATGTTATTAAGGCCATATAACTAGGTGATTCCATTTGATGACATGGATCGAGTGTGTAGGTGGTGCAGTTGGGATGTACACTTATGCTGAATATGAAAAGAGAAACATTGTAAGCATCTTCTATAAATTCTTCTGCATATAACAAAGCTGTGAGATAAACAAACACGCAAAATTTTCTTTCGATTCGCCTGTCTGTTGGGTAAGAGAGACGTTGGTGGTTGGTCCAATATATTTTCCATCATTGTACCATGACTGGTAAAGCAGTTGAGGTGACAAATAAGATATTAACACTAGTTGGCATCCTTATTCCTTTATAGTTTAATCTTCTCGTTAGTCCCTCGCCTTAACCTTGACAGCAACATCCTCTTGCCCACATCATCATCTTGAACTTTTGAGGTGTCTAATCAAAAAATTAGAGGATATAACATCAGCCTTAAATCGATAACAGAGCAGCGGGGAAAATACAAAAAGGACTAATATAAGGATACCAATAAGGACTTTAGCAGCAGGGTTATCGATATGAAGAGACTTTAAGATTGTAGCACCGTCGTTCGTCACTGTGACACTGTGTCCTCTAACCGTTGACAGTAATATTTTATCCTGCAAATTTATAAATTTTTTAGACGATCAGTATGTATACAAATCCATAATTCGCTCTCTTTAAGCAACCGGAATAAATGATAAAAACACTAACCATTCCTTTGGGTCCTAAGGTAGTCTTCACCAAGTCAGCTATCGCCATAGCTCCAACAAAGGATGCCTGAATCACGATGAATAATGTGAGATTTAAACAAAAACAGAAAGTATACGGATTGGTGGGGTCTAAATGATTCAGAGCATCATTGCACTTGGTATGGAATCATTTGCAATGAAGCAGGAAGTGTCATTTCAATAGAGTTTAGTTCTGGTCAATGTTATTATGTTTTTACTCATGATCTCAGAAACCTTGACTTTTCTTCATTTCCGAACCTTGAGCGCTTTAATATGGAAAGCTGCTACCTTGAAGGAAGCATTCCAGAGCAGATTGGTATGCTATCAAATCTGGCGCATCTTTCACTTAGTGGGAATAATCTAAATGGTATGTTACCTGTTTCACTCACCAATCTTACCAAATTAGTAGAACTTGATCTTTCTGGAAACAATTTCACGAGTACTATCCCATCTCAGATAGGGAACTTGAAGAATTTGCTTCATCTCGATCTTAGGGATAACCAATTTAGTGGTCTCATCCCTTCATCTCTATGTTCCATGTTTAACCTCACCTACCTGGATCTTAGTGATAACCAATTTAGTGGTCTGATACCTTCATCTCTTGGTTTCGTGGTTAACCTCCTTCATCTTGATCTTAGTCAAAACCAATTTACTGGTCTCATCCTTTCATCTCTTGGTTCCATGGTTGATCTCACCTACCTGGATCTTAGTCAGAACAACTTTATTGGTCCCATCCCATCATCTCTTGGTTTCTTGGTTAACCTCACCTACCTGGATCTTAGTTGGAACAACTTTATTGGTCCCATCCCTTCATCTCTTGGTTCCATGGTTAATCTTGACCATCTGGACTTGAGAGCAAATAAACTCAATGGCTCCATCCCACAAGAACTAAGTAACTTGCAAAAGTTAAAGGTACTGAACCTTGGCCACAACGATCTTGGTGGTCATATACCTTCAAGTTTTGGTAATCTAAGTGCACTAAATTTTTTAATCCTTTGCATGAATCATATTAGTGGTTCTATTCCTCTAAATTTAACAAATTTGGAGTACTTAGAACGTATCGACCTAAATCATAACCGTCTTTTGGGTCCTGTTCATCCTGAATTTGGAAAGTTACAACTACTCTTCTATCTTGATTTGTCATCAAACCACTTATCAGGAAACGTGTCATTTCAAATTCCCTGTAGTTTTCGGCATCTAAACCTATCTAAGAATCGTATGACTGGAGTTGTCAAAAAGCTAAAAGTCTGCACCGGGTTAAACTACTTGGACCTTAGTAGTAATAATTTTGTTGGAGAAGCACTTACTTATGGGGACTTCTTTTATTTGGAGTTCTTAGATCAGTCTGAGAATCATCTCACCACAATTGTTCCCACTGATCCTCCGATCCAGAAATCAGTCCACCATTTGGTCATTATTCTTCCGGTCATTGTTGGTATTTGCTTCTTGCTTCTTGGTTTTGTGCGCGACCATCGTCACAAGACCACCAATAATAAAATCGAGCTGGAAACTATAAAACATGGAGATGTGTGCTCGATATCAAACTATGATGGAACAATTGCGTATGAAGACTTCATCACTGCTACAGAGGATTTTGACCTCAAATACTGCATCGGGACAGGTGGTTATGGTAGTGTTTATGAAGCAAAACTACCTAATGGAAAAATATTTGCTTTGAAAAAGCTCCATAGATTTGAAGCTAAGCAACCAGCATTCGACCAAAGTTTTAAGAATGAGGTCCAAGTGTTAACCAACCTAAGACACAAAAACATTGTGAAACTGTATGGATTTTGTTTGCATAACAAATGCAACTTCCTTGTATATGAATACATGGAAAAAGGGAGCCTATTTTGCGCGTTGAGCAATGATGAACTCGCTGTTAAATTGGATTGGAAGAAGAGGCTGAATATTATAAAAGATGTCGCACATGCTTTGGCTTACATGCATCATGATTGCAATCCTCCTATTGTTCATAGAGACATATCGAGCAACAACATTCTTCTAAACTCGAAAATGGAAGGTTTCATTGCTGACTTTGGAGCAGCGAGATTGCTTGATCCTGATTCATCTAACCAAACAGTAATCGCTGGAACATTGGGATACATCGCCCCAGTTACGTAATTATTTATACATGCTCTTTATGATTCTAAATTTTATATCGACAAGCTATTAAAACTTTGCTAACATTAATTTGGTATGTGTCATCATACAGAACTTGCATATAGCATGATTGTGATTGAAAGATGTGATGTTTATAGCTTTGGAGTGGTTGCTCTTGAAACAATTCGAGGCAAGCATCCAGGAGACCTCCTGTCATCACTCAATTATTCTACCAGTCGTAGTACAATGCTGGAAAATATATTGGACCAGCGACTCTCTTATCCGACCGATAGGCTAATTGAGAAAGAAATCATCCGTGTTGGTCATGTGGCGTTGTCATGCGTTCTCACAGATCCAAAGGCCCGGCCAACAATGAGAGAAGTTTGTCAGGAGTTATCATGCTGAGGGCCTCGTTCGGTCTATGCATGAGCTCACAGCTTCGTCATTTTGAAAAAAAACCACTATACTTATATTTTTGTCATGAATGTGTACCATCTCATATTCAACAAATTGCAGGTCCAGTTATTGGCTTCAAGTCTTGCAACATATTATATCCGTATTATTTTTATTTTTGAATCATGGAGTGATGGTTATGTATTAATACATTTTAGTCATTTCACTCTAGTATGTACTTTGTGGTTTCCAAAGATCTATAACTCTTGATGTGGACAACAAAGGTTTGCTTCGAGACAGCTAACGGTTGTTGTACGACCCTGGATACAAAGCTCGGCCGTTCTGGCCCCTAAGGGCCGGTTTTGTTAAAAGAAATCAGGCTTTTATGTTTTCTCAGCATTGGAGATCGTAGAAGGCATGTACCGAGGTCCAAGTATGACAAACTACCAGCAGAATCAACATATCCAATGTGTGTATAGGTGGTGTCTGTTTGGAAACAATTAAGGAATTCAAAGAGTTCATTGCTGCTGTAATTTGGCATACGCTACATAATCCGAAAATGAGAAAGTGTAGTTAAGTATCTACTTAAACAGTAGTACGTTATGTATTTAAATTAGTAGTATAATACAAAAGCATTTTAACAATTTCCATAACTTTATTATGTATCGTATATATACATGAAGTTGGGACATACACTTATGCTGAATATGAAAGGAGATAAACATTGTAAGCGTGTTCTATACATTGTTCTCCATATAATAAAGATGTGAGATAGACTAAACTGAATCATGATATCCTCAACGTGATAATTCCTGTGAAACGACGTTTCTCATGTTCGGCCTAGCCTTGGATCCGTGAGAATGCATGCCAATGCCACATGACAAATAAGCAGAATTTTCTTTCGATTAGCCTGTCTGTACAGTTGAGGGATGATAGAAGCTCAATACTTTAGTTATCAAGTAGAAAAGAGTAAAATACTCTGTAAAAATTCTTCACATTTTCTAGTACGGAATAACATTAATTTGTGATTTAGCATACTATTTACTAGCATAATCTCACATGTATTCCACATCTTCTAGTCGTATCTCGTATCCACAAAAGTTCTTCAATTAAACACTTACAACCAAATCTTATAAATCAAGCGATTGAACTCATACTATTTGAATTGTCACTGAATTAAAAACACAAATCGCAAAACTGGTACCAAGACACCTAAAAGATTTGATGAAGGAATTATCAACTGAAACTTCAAAAATAATTTGTATGTATTGGTGTGTAATATCATAGGTGAAGAACGAGATATTAACACAAGTCGACAGGACGACATCCTTATTCCTTTATAGTTTACTATTTTCATTAGTCCCTCGCCTTGACCTTGACAGCAACATCCTCTCGTCCACCTTTTTGAATTCCTCGGCCAGAACTCCCTCCCGTTGGGCTCTTTGAGAATCTTAGCTATATAAGCCAATGCTTTTTGAAAGGATTCCAGAACAAAAAAGATAGCATAAAAATTGAAAGACATGTAATGTTATATATGCATGTCATAATTATCAAAGAACACTTACCTCATCTTTTGTAGCTATAATTTTATTAGGTATTGTACCCTGAGATGAATCAACAGTTAGGATTCGTTTGTTATGGGGGTTTCGGTATGGAATAATGGAATCGGGCCCTTAAATTTTAGAAGAAAAAAGAGGAATGACTACTTATAACTGATTAAACGGCGTTTAACATACCGCCATAGAGTATGTTATGCCCTGAGTATAAATGCAAAACTTATTATCAGAAATGCTTATTTTCGGTTGTTTATTCTTACTTTAAACAAATGATGCGAATGTATAGTATAACCTACAAATAATCTTTAAGCTATAACAACCAGTCAGTATATGTTGTACAAAATCTTATAAAGACATCTTCAAACAGTCCGATGTATACATTAATTTAGGAACCTTAATCATTAGCCTTCTAATGTGAAGGTCAAGGATTCGAATCCAACGGGGACAAAATTAATCCCCTTGTGGCCACGGAGGTTCACTTGCGTCGACTCCGGGCTATCCCAAAGGATAGTCAACCTGTCGGCTCGCAATGTCGAGCAGAAAACCCCCGTTACCAAAAAAAAAAGAAACCTTACTCATTAACTTTTTATTGAAACGGCTAATTATTCAAGCATTTAAACCCCATCATATGATTTAGACAAGACTCGAAACCACAACATCTAGGTTGACAGGTTACTCACACACCACTATAACAAAAGCCCTTCGATTCGATTTAACTTATTTACTAAAACACGTATTTGATTTCCTACAAAGAAGCGAATGTGTACGCATATTATAACTTAAAGCATAAATTTGTCTTGTCATTTTATGATACCGAAAAATGACATTGAATTAATTGCTAAACATGCAAAACATAATCATATTCGTAAAAACAACAAACAATTTTATCAATTCAGCTACATGTAGATAACATATTCCAAAGCAAGATCAATATGTACACACACAATATTCATCGATCTTAAAAAATGAAATAGTAAAATTGATTATGAATATGAATATAATACGTACTTGATGATTGTTCGATCAGTGAAAATCCGTGTGGTTGTGCACTTGTGCATGAGCTAGATTTTACTTTTTACTTTTTAGTAGGGGTGAGCAGAAAAACCGAAAAAGCCGAATAAACCGAGAACCGAAACCGAACCGAACCGAAAATAACCGAACCGAACTAATAACCAAACCGAATTCACCAAAACCGAACCTAACCGAACTACTAATTCGGTTCTCGGGTTGGATATGGGTTTGGCACTCCCAACCAAAAATCAAACCGAAAACCAAATTCATATATATATATATATATATATATATATATATATATATATATATATATATATATATATATATATGAACCTACAGAACCAATTTAAACCAATTGAAATTTAGTATCATTACTTTTTTTTATTTAATTCAAAAGGGTATAATAGTCAAAACACATTTTGACTTTTTTTTGAATTTTTTAATTAAAAAAACGTTTTTTTTAAACCTTTTAATTTTCGGAATTTTTATTTTTATTTTTTTTTATATATATTTTTAGTATATACTGTTTTCAGAAGAAAAAAATGAGTGCGTATATGTTTTTTTTTAATATTGTAAATTACATGTTTCTAGTGTATATTTTTAACTTAATATGGTAATTACACATGTTTCTTGTGCACATTCTTTAATCTTCAAAATTTATAACACAAAATATAGGCAAAAATTAATATCAAATGAAATAATTTCAAATACAAATAACAAACCAAAAACATAAATACATAAACAAAATTTGATATCAAATGAAATACATTAGAAATATAAATCCAACTATATCCATGTTGTTCAAAAACATGTGTGCACTCTTCGAAAAACATATGTGCACGTTTCACTTTCTCTCTCAAATTCGTTAGAACATATGAGTACCTTTGCAAGAACATATATGCGCGTCTTTCGATAACATATATGCACAACTTTTAAAATTACAAATGCTTTCGAGTCATCCCCTAAAAAACAAAAAAAAGAACTAATTATATGAATAAACCATTGACAAAAGCACTTTATACAGAAATGAGCAATCTATACAAAGCTCAGCCCAACCAGCTTCTCCAACTCCAAAATCCCGAGGTGACACAGAAAAAGTAAGCTTGTCAACATCTGAGAATTATCGAGCACATATATAATTGAAGGGTCACATAATCGATAAAGTTAGAGGATCACAATTGCATCTTATGATATATTCTCAACACTCCCAGAATTCCATTTTAGTTGTCAATTTGTTATACGTTGACTTTAGATGTCGAATTTATTACTTCTACTTCCAAATTAATATATGAATTTTTAGTTTTTAGAAAAAGATAATCGATATAACTAAAGAGAGTTATGTACTAGTATTATCAATGAAAATGATTTAATTCAAACATGTATTACTATTTACAGTCACACACGGATAAAAAAAATCGAATCTAAACCACTTACCTGTCATTGTAGATCTGAGATTCATATGACATCGATCCAAAACGGTTTATGACGTCCTCACAAAAAGAGATTGGTGATATTTATTTTCATGATGGAAGAGCAATTGATCTAAAGAGATACGAGATCACGAATTAAAGATCTAGAGATTTGGAGAAGAGGATGTGATGGTTATTATTATTTTCCCCGAATTATAGATTTAGAGAGAGAGAGACACAGTTGATTTTGGGTAGGTTTTAGCACCTTTTTAGGATGAATACAAATACTCATAATGCTCTTAATTTATTTTCTTTTTCTAAAATAAGTTGTATATATTTACAAAAATGACATCATGCATTATTAGGAGTAAAAAAGTTGGTTCTGTATGTTTCATATAAAAAAGTGGTTGTGCAAAGAAAATATATATATATATATATATATATATATATATATTTATTTATATATATATATATATATATATATATATATATATAGTATATTTTATGTGAGACTTTCTTTTCAAAATCATTCTTAGTGCGAGAACTGACAGAACCACCAAAAACATGCATGCAGCTTCAATAGTATATTTTTTTTTGCACATATGTTCTAAAAACAACATATATGTTTTAAAAAAACATAGTTGTTCTAAATAATTTGATAAGAAATTGGAAATAATTTTTTTTTTCTTTGAAGGTGTGCATGTATGTTCTTACAAGGCGTGCAATAATAATATTGCGGCCGTGTGTAAGGTTTTTGGGAAAGAAGAGGAAGAGTTCATGATGATATTAAAGAACATAGGTGGATTCTTACGATTATTGATGATTTTCATGTATTTTTTTTATTTTTAAAAGGCGTGCATGTATGTTTTTGGTGGTTCTGTCAGTTCTCGCACTAAGAATGGTTCTGAAAAGAAAGCCCCCCATATATATATATATATATATATATATACCAATAAAATGTTATCATAATATAAAAAACACTTTTTATATTAATAATAATTTTTTGTTTAAATCGTAAAAATTCGGATTATTCGGGTCAACCCGAGGACCGAACCGAATTCAAATTCGGTTTTCGGTTCGGTTCGGTTAGGTTTTCGGGTTGACCAGAAAAAATATTTAACCGAAGTTACCGAATAACCCGATTACCGAACCAATCAACACCCCTACTTTTTAGGGCTACAATTCACTTTATAGTCGTTGTGGTGATGGGCTTTATGAGAAGTAACCCTTAGCCCAAACCTGTTTGATAGCCCATGTTTTAATGATTTTCATAATTTTTTTCTCTTCACTTCATGAAAGTCCATGCAATTTCTCAAACATCTGCGTAATTTAATATGCTTATGATTGATCCATCAAAAGGCTGTAAACGAGCCGAACGAACACGAATGGAGGCTTGTTCGTGTTCGTTCTTTTAAGTTTAATCGAACAAATGAACGTAAACGAACACTTAATCAGACGAAATTTTTTGTTGATGTTCGTTAAGAAAATAAGATTATGTTCGTTTATTAAGGTGAGTTGTTAAACGAACATAAATGGACGGAAATAAATGAACATATAAAAACAAACACAAAATATCTAGAATATTCTAATGTTTCCTTTTTAGGTGTTCAATTGCCTATTTGCCTATTATACAAAGACATTTAGACACAAACAAATAAACATACGTAAACGAACATATAATCAGATGTTCACGAATGTAAATGAACGCGAGGCTTGTGTTCATGTTCATACACTTAATTAAATGAACACAAAAATTTGTTCATGTTCGTCCATTTAATAAATAAACGATCATAAACGAGCTTTTAACCGAACGATTCAGGAATGTTCATTGAACGTCCGGTTTAGGAATGTTCATTGAACGTTCGATTCATTTGCAGCCCTATCCATCAACCAAGATGTGTATGTATAAGCTGATAATTAAACGAGTCGAGTATACCATAATGTGTATGTATAAGCTGATAATTACACAAACCAATTAACGACTATGAGGTAAATAAATAAACGCAATAATAAAGTATATAAACCTAGTAACTTGCAACTAATGGTTATATTTTCTTTAGAAGTAAATCACGTGTACTCGTAAATATAAGTTACGGCGCGTAAAAGTATAAACTCATGTATGGATACGTATAGTTGAACAATCGTCCCTAGAGCTAACGGTTTAATTAACATTTTGAAAACGTAAAACGTTATCTCATAAACGACAATGCCTTTCACGACCCATTTGCATAATTCATTTCATACTTTGAGTGTTAGAATATAAACTCAGAATTGTTATAACTTAGGTGTTTGAATGAGTCACTTTTGACGTGCATTAAACCGTTATCAGTTTAGACGGCTAACCGATAAGGTGAGTTTTCATAGCCCCTACTTTACTATTTTAAATTAACTTTTGGGGTGAGAACATTGCTTATTTTTAACAGTTGAACCCAAGTACATTTA
>BQNB010206883.1:0-10518 GCA_026074375.1 Tanacetum coccineum | reverse complement strand
GCATCTGCCACAACATTTGCCTTTCCAGGGTGATAACGAATCTCACAATCATAATCTGCGAGTAATTCTAACCAACGACGTTGTCTCGTGTTCAATTATATTTTATTAAGAATATGTTGAAGACTTTTGTGATCGGTGAAAACCGTACACTTTGTGCCGTAGAGATAATGTCTCTAGATTTTAGGAGTGAACATAACTGCTCCTAATTCGAGATCATGAGTGGTGAAGTTCTCTTTATTAGGCTTGAGTTGTCGGGATGCAAATGCAATAACTTTTTCTCTCTGCATTAACACTGCTCCCATACCTTGATGAGATGCATCACGGTAAACAACAAAATCATCGTTTCCTTCTGGTAATGCTAAGATTGGTGCTTCACATAGCTTTTGTTTAAGTAGTTGAAAAGCCGACTCTTGATCTTCACCCCAGATATACTTCTTATTTTTCTGGGTTAATTTAGCAAAGACTGCAATTTTTGAAAAATCTTTGATAAATCTCTGATAATAGCCAGCAAGTCCTAAGAATTGACGTATTTCTGTATGTGTAGTGGGAGATGTCCAATTCTTAGCGGCTTCAATCTTGGCAGGGTCAACATGAAGTCCTTGACTATCAATTAAGTGTCCAAGAAATTGCACGATACGAATCCAGAAATCACATTTAGAGAATTTGGCATACAACTTCTCTTTCTTGAGTAATTCTAGGATTATTTTTAGATGGTTTGCGTGCTCTTCTTTGTTACAATAGTAGATGAGAATATCATCGATTAACACTATCACAAATTTATCCAAGTATGGTTTACACACACGATTCATGAGATACATAAATACAGCAGGCGTGTTAGTTAAACCGAATGGCGTTATTTGAAATTCATAGTGTCCGTATCTTGTTCTGAAAGCAGTCTTAGGAATATCTTCATCCCTGACTCTCAGTTGATGATAGCCTGATCTTAAGTCAATGTTCGAGTAGACACTCAAACCTTAAAGTTAGTCGAATAAGTCATCAATCATGGGTAATGGGTAACGATTCTTTATGGTATGTTTATTTAACTCTCGATAATTAATACACATTCTGAAAGATCCGTCTTTCTTTTTGATAAATAAGACAGGAGCTCCCCAAGGTGAAGTACTTGGTCGGATAAAACCTTGGTCAGCTAACTCTTGAAGTTGATTAGATAGTTCCTGCATTTCTAAAGGAGCTAATCGGTAAGGTACACGGGCCACTGGTGCCGCTCCTGGAATTAAGTCGATTTGAAATTCTACTTGATGAACTGGGGGTAGGCCAGGTAGATCTTCAGGAAAAACTTTTGGAAATTCTCTAACTACTCGTATGTCTTCCAGTCGTTTCTCGTCTGACTTCTTTTCCATTACTTGAGCTATGAAAACTTGACATCCCCTGGATATATACCTTTCGGTTTTTATACAGGATATGAGGCTCAGTCTAGTTTTACTTTAATCACCTCAGATGATTAGAGTTTCACCGTTGATTGGGATGTGGATGACTTTCTCGTCACAGATAATTTTAGCATGATACTTGGATAACCAATTCATACCAATGACGACGTCAAAACTACCGAGTTTGATTGGCATAAGATCAATTTTGAAAGGTTGGTTTAACAAGGTCAGAGTTGCACCCTGAATAATGGTGTTTGTGCTTACTAGGTTTCTGTCAGCCATTTCAATATTGTAAAAGGTATCTATTGTAATAGGCGGGATATTTAGCATAGAGGCAAGAGATATAGATATGAAGCTTTTATCGGCTTCGAAATCAAATAATACTCTAGCTAGATGCTAGTTTAGGAGAAACATACCTGTAACTATGTTCGGGTCTTGATGAGCATTCCTATCTCTTAGCATGTAGGCTCTTCCCTGGGCATTGATATTGGTCTTTCGGCACTGATTTATATAATGCCCTTTCTCTTCACAAGCATGATAAATAACTGTCACTGGTAGCTGATTACTTCCAGTGGCTGGCCTCTTGTTTCGACAATTCTTAGTCAAATGGCCCACCTTATTGCAAGTATTACACTTAACAGTACAAGGTACGGTGTGATGTAGAACACATCTTTTACACAATAGGGTGTTTTCGACATACCTATTATTTTTAGCTGGAGTGGCAGCATAAGCTCTGACAGCTTCTTATCTTCGCAACTGTTGTGGTTGGTGATTGTTGTAATGGTTGTTGGTGTTACGGTAGTTGTTGTTGTTGCGGTAGTTGGTGTTTTTGTTGAAAGTTCTTCTGTCGTCAAACTTTTGTTTGTGATTACTTGATACTTGCACTATAGTGTGTTTTGTGATCCATTAACCTTTCAGCTATGTTAATAGCTTCCTCTAATTTCTAGGGTTTCGAGGCGGTAACATTTCCTTCAATGCTTCGAGGTAATCCTCTGATGAAAGCTTCTAGGAGTTTCTCGGTGTTTGGTACCATGTTTGGGCATAAGACTGCTAATTCTTGGAATCTTCTAGCATAAGGTTTAAGATCATTTCCGTTTACAGTCAGATTGTAAAGTTTATCTTCCATCTTTCTGACTTCAGTTCGAGGACAATACTTGTTTGTTAAGAGCCTTTTCAACTCAGTCCAGGTGATTTGATTGGCTTGATCTACTCCCATCGGTTGGGCATATGAATTCCACCAGGACAAAGCATCATCAGTTAGGGTACCAGTAGCAAATGTTACTTTGCTTTCCTCAGCCTATTTGCTTTGAGAGAATATTGATTCGATTCCTTCAAAACTGACGAATGAGGCCAACTGCTCCTTTCATACCATTGAAGTAGAAAGGTTGACAGCTAATGAATTCTTTATAATTTACCGTTTTTGCTATAGGAGTTCCAGTAGGTCCGGTGTTCCTGTTGGGATTAATAGTACTTGCCATTGTTGCAGCTTATGCTTCCAGAGCCGTGGTGACACTGTTAGTAACTAGCTTAAGTCATGGCCGGTGCTTTAGATGTTGACATCCTTTTAGGAGGCATTCTATCAACATAAGATAACACGAAATAAGAATGATATTACAAGTCTTTAAAATGTAATGTTTAAAAATGCAATGCTTATTTTTAAACTTTAAGCATTTTTAACAATAGTGATATGGAAGTCATAGATAATGAAATCATATATGATTTATTTAGATGTCGATGTATGATTTATAATGATGAAGACAAAAATGATGATGCAAGAGAGATAAGTCGGTATTATGAATCAACAACGTATATAACGGGATTGCCATTTGTATTATATTGTGAACTACTTGCCTTTGTACTGTACATAGTCAAAATTTGACAAGTGTTTTTAATTATACCACACATCCCGTGGTTAGGTTCTAACTAGAGTTATAACTAGTATCTAATCTAGTAGTCCGATGGTCCTTTCTGGCTATTCTTGAGTTCATTGATGGAATCTTGAAGATTTTCCTTATCTTCTTGGTGACAAATCTGGATGTCTTTAATGATTTGTTCTAGATCAGCAATCCATAAGCGAGCTAGAGAAAACTTGTGGTTACTTCCCATTTGCTTTCTTTGAAGTTTAGTAATTTGAGCACGAGCTTGTTGGAGTTTAGCTTCCAAAGTGTCAAAATCTTGTTGGATAATTACTCGAACTTTTCTGAGTCCTTCTACGTTGTCTTCTATATGTTCAATGCTATCAAGAGAGAGTTTATCCAGGTGGTTCAGAATTTCCTCAATTTTCTCCTTATGACGTTCCACAGTTGTCTTATGAGAGCTTTCTCCCATCTCAAAGTCTTGAGGTAGGGCAGAAGTAGATAAGGATGAATGGTTATGTTTCTTAAGTGACAATAATACCTCAGGAAGAAAGAATTCTTGAGGATTAAACATTGGAGATGAAGGCACAATAGTTGGAAGTAGGATAGGTGATTCTTTAGCATAAAATGCTTGCATGACCTTCATGCAGGGGTCATCATAAAAAAGCGAAAGAGTTGGTGAAGCTATTAGAACTACGCCAAATGAGTTGGAAGAGCTAGAATAATTTTTTCCCGGTGAAGCTGGGACATAGTCCAGAGAAACCAGGATAAAGTCTGGAAAGTTAGAGGAAAAAGTATCCTTAATATCAGAAGTAAGATGGTTGGGAGATGACATCACTCTGTTAACAACCCAGCGGTAAATAACATAAGTTATTTATATAATAGTATAATAGTTATGTATCTTTACATACTATTCGGGAGATGTAGTGGCACGGGGGACTTTCTTGGCTAGAAAAAGAAAAGTAGTTATAGTTAAGGTTTCAACCTTATTCTCTATAACCTTGGCTCTTGATACCAATCTATAACACCCCCATTTTCATACATATATCAGTGGAAGCTAATCTGGGGTGTATTTCATAGTACAACAGTCATAATCATATAAAATGAATCGTAAAGAGACGTTTTGGAAAAAAAGTTGTTATCATTTATTTATTCATCAAAGTTTTTACAAAAGAGAGGTCCTAAAAACTAGTAACAAAAGTTTGAATAATAACAGTTTAGCCATCTTTAAGTCCGTGCCACTCCGGGCCATAAGTTGCTCAATTACCTGAAATAAACATGCTAAAAAGTCAACACAAAGGTTGAGTAAAGTTCGTAGGTTTAAGTAAAGTAGTTTGAATGCAAATTCAATAGTGGGTTACGTTGTTATACACCCATAGTTTGTAATAATTGCATGCATGTACAATTATCATAGAAAACATTATTATTGCTTTAAGCTCATGACAGTGAAGCCTTAGGTTAATCAATAACCACAAATAATTGCCCTAACGTGGTGCCTTTGCTAAACACCCGCATAGTTATTCAAATGATGTGCTATTGGTTACCAAAAGTATAGGTACACCAACGGGGAGTCCAGTCCCAAATAGATCTATTCACAACATTTGCCCTTACCACGATGAGTAATTAACGGTTCATGATAATGGGGTCTTAATGGCAAAAGTAGGTACTTAAGCAATAATGCATCAGGATAGCATACAGAAAATACTTGCATTCATAGTTTATAGCATGTATCCCCCTCGCGGGTTTATAAAACATTTGAAAGATTAAAATGCGAGGCTATGAACTCACCTTAACAATACAGGGAAATCTAATTAATGGCAAATGTATATGAAATGAAAGTAACGGCTTTGTCACGCAACCTGGGGTAATATGTCAACTCTTAGTTTGATTAATTATGTTTCAAAACTTCATAAAGTTTAACGTATATCTTTGATTGATTAATTTATGGAAATATTGCATCACTATTCGGGCTAGGGCACTTTAAATCGAAAACCCAGCAAACTCGTCAAGGCGAATACTCAAATGGAATCCTTCATATGAAACTTCCTAGTATCGTGATACGATAAGATTATAAGTTTCTTCAAAAGCTAGTTGATGATAAATTACGTTAATTATATAACGTAATTGATTTAAAAAGTGTCGATCGATGATTAATAACGATAAATGTATCAGGTTTTAATAAAATCGAGTTTCATAATATTTATATATACTTTTATAATTTAAATAAAAATATGATATTTTATATTTTTAAGAATATCAAATTGGCAGTAATTACCCTTGATTTATAATTAATTACAAAAGTGATCCTTTATATATATATAAGGTATATATAAATTAATCCCTTAACTTTAAAACTTGGCAAGAAAAACCCTTGGAGTTATAACTTTAATATAATTACAAAAATGGACCTTGTTGTTTATAATTTCTGAAAGTTACAATATATACCCTTGCATGGAATTTAATTTGCAAAACAAGTCCAAAAATTATAATAAGGTATTTTTCAATATAAAAAGCTATTTGCAACCTTATTAGAAAAAGCTAATATAAGTTAGGAAAAATAGCTTTTACAAGCTTATAGCTTATAAAAATGGTTTTCGAGTTCAAAATGCCAAAACGGGTTCATTTGGTTCAAAAAATTAATCCAACAGGTTAGGGCTTTTAAGACTTGATAAAATGTTTATAGAAATGATAAATAAGCTTATAGGAATAGCTTATAACAACAGCTTATGGGTTAAGCGTGTGGATTAGGATAAAAGGAGTTATTAGGGTTTCTAGGGCACGTTTGGTCTTGAAACCTAATAACGAATAGGTTTTGGGATCAAGGCTTCTAACAAGCGTGTAAGCATGATTATAGGACACTAATTAAAGATTTAAAACTGAAATGAGAGCTTACGGAACCTGAATTTGAGCTTATGACTTGAAAACAGGTCGAAATGGGGACTTGGTACTCGTACACCTAAAATAACGACTTTGGGGCTTGTTTTCTTGGTTCTTGGCTTCACTCGTGGTCTTGTGGCTTCTCTTTTTCCTTCTTGGTCAGCCTTGGGACTCCATTGTTGGTTTGTGTTTGAGCTTGAAGGTGTGAGTTTGAATGAGGAGGGTTCATCCCCTTTTATTGGGTCGAATAACCCTTAGAGCTCAAGTTAAGGTTTGGTTGGTGTCATGTCTAGTAGAAGCTGAGTAAGAGAGGCTATGAGGGTGAGTATTGAGGTCTAGATACTAGCAATGAAGTGTTGGAGGGGGTTTTGGAGGGTGATGTGGCCACGGCTATATCTCTCTTAACGGATTGAGACATTAGTACTTATGGATAGCGATATTAGGAGATTAGCCCTCCTCACTCCCACCTTAAACGGGGTGCATATTACTAGGACATAAGACTTTTATTGTGATTTGGATCGGGAGTAACGCCTACCCATATTGTGTTGTGATTTGGAACAGTTAGGCTGAATACGTTTAAGTAGTGCCTCGCATAAACACTATAGCATACATATACATTGATTTGTGTTACGTTACTTTGGGTAAGGGGAACTGTCTTTGGAAACTTGAGTCATTCTTGGACTCTTGATTTGTCTTGGCAACTGACATCGATTTGGACAACTATTTTGGACATCTACTCTTTTCTAAAACTATATTTTGTGTACATAATCCTGTAAGCTCACCAACTATTTTGATAGTTGATCGTTTTTATCATGCTTTTTAGGTGACATTCTTAAAGTAGAAACTTAGTTTATTACATTTGGACATGATGTCTACTTTCTCCAAGTTTCTGTCTTTTGAATGATCCATGTTCAGAAGAAAAACAACTATGTTGACTTTTGTACTTTTAAACTTGTACTTGGAAATGTTGTAATTTGGATAACTTTCTTTTATCTAGATTCATGTATGGTGTTTCGTCTATCATCTTATGTGATGTTTATTAATATGTTACACCTCGCGTTTCCACCTTGATGGGGTGTGACATCGTCTCTCTGTTTGACTCTTTCATAAACAGCGGTAAATTTAACAATTTTAGGACGAAACGATTGTTTTCATTTGAGGGCGACGGCATCGTATCGTCTGATCTTCTCCCCTATTTCGTTCTCAAAGCAAGCAAGAAACTCTGACCAAAACCCCTTGAAGTTCAGTGTGGTTGTTCTGCTTTCTAACACGTCGCACCAAGCGTTACACAACGCGATCTCTTCTGCTGTTTTCCATGGTTGTGAATATGCCTTTCGGGATGTGGAAGACATTGTTTTTGTTATTAGTATATATATTGATGGTTGTAGAAGAAAATGTGTGAAAAATAAAAAGAAAATGCGAGGTTTTATAGTGAATAAATGTGTGTAATTTTTTTAATAAAATGAATAAAAGTCATTTATTAAATGTACCAACAGCTAAGGTTTTTGTTTCTTCCTTTCATTTATTCGGTCTTCAAGCCGACCGAAAAAATTAAATGGTCGTGGGGGACGCGTTCTTACTTGTTGTTGTGTAATGGTTGGAGACGCGTCCGGTCGAGTCCACATAGGATGACCGACTGAACCATGTCATCCCATTACGTTTAGTCTTATAGTTTTATGGAAAATGTTTGGCTAACTCTAGTCGATCGATTGATCCGAGTAAGAATTTTTAAAATTTGTATAAATATATCTGAGCATCTCTAATACTAAATTGCTTATCTGATTATTTTTTTAGCAACCAAAGTTTTGACGGGCTGTCTCGGAGTGTTCATATTGGCTTAACCTTATGCTCAGATTTGCAATATTCAATGAATGAGAAATATTCAATGAAAGGCGCAAAACTTGAACAATATTCAATGAACGAGCAAACCAATATTAGTCAACATGAATGAGCGACTACTTAACTAAAATAAACTTCAGTTACCCAAGCTTATTTTTCAGGTATAAAAATAACTGATAAATAGTTACCTTGATTATTCACAGATCTCGAATGATGGCTACCGTCAACCAATATAGTTGTAGAATTTTTTTCAAACAGGGTATGTGTATCTGCGGCAACATAAATGCCATCATTCGTTGGTACCGGCACCATATTTTCTTTTTTACCTTTTCTACCAAGATTGTTGGAACTGATGGGCTTATCAGTATCTATGACTATAGTTCTAGAAAAGGGGGTATGACCTTCGTCAGCAACATGTGGATGTGCCACAAATGGGTAATTCAGATGCCTGTTTGTCTGACCGCTGTTTGGAAAGTTCATAATAACAACAAGTTTTATAACGCGGTCTTTGACATCTTGCCATATGTAGCCGCCGCTAAGCGGTGTTAACAGCGGTTGGCCAACCGTATTCCGCAAAATATCTGAGAAAATACTGGCTGCCAAACATTAGTGCCAAATACTAATACATGAGATATTTTATGTTTACAAGCATTTACAGCTTTAAATTAAAAAATTTTAATACAACCAATTAAGGATGTGATAATGAAAAGAAATTGGTAAAAATGTTTACCTCAGCGGTTCATAGGATTTGGCTGAAGGTTATCAGGGTGCATATTCCGAAAATGATCAAATATCTTGAAAATGGGTATGCCGGTTTGATTTGTCACAGGACGGGTTGTGATGGTGCGACTTGTACCAACATGTTGTTGATTTGCTGTTGGTAACCATTGAAGTGGTGTTAATATTGCTTGAGCAACTGTATTCTGCACCATATCTGAGAGGAAAAAGGGCATGAGAAGTTTGTACCACATACCGATAGATGAATTAGGTAAAATCTAAAAGCATCTACAACCTTGCTTATTTTAAAACTTTTCGACTTATAAGTTTATTAGAACTGATAAAATTAAATTAGCCAAAAAGTTTCAAACCTAATAAACTTATATAAGCCGAAAAGTTTCATTAAAATAAGGAACTAAGGGGGCGTTTGGATTAGCTTATTTTGTACGCCGGTGGGCTTTTTTCCATTTAAAAAACTCAAAAGCCCTTTTTCGGCTTATGAATTTAGTAGGCCGACACGCTGAGCTTATGGACTAAATAAGCCATAAGCTCATAAACGGATAAAAATAAGCTTGTGACCTTTTTAAAACTCAAATAAGTCCATAAAGCCTAAAAACAGGCTGATCCAAACAACGGCGATAAAAGAATCTAATAAACACGATATCACTTGTACAATTGTCTAATTCTTCTTACAATTGTATTACTTACCGTAGACTTTGACTTTGTGATTAGCATGGCGATCTGAGAATCAAACCATTGAACACGTATTACGATAAAATATAACAACGCAATGTGCTTTAAGTTCCTGTTTAAGATGAAAGCTAAAAACATCCTAAAGCAATTTATTGAAAGAATACAATTTTGTGATCAACAAATAAAAGATATGATAATTATTTGCAACAAATTTTCGTAGACAATATATTAATTGATTGCATTTTTATTTTGGTAGACGAACCTGCATTTTGGGATTTTTTGTGACTCCATATATCGCACATTCTGTCGTGACCATAGTAGCATATGATGCTTCGAAAATTGGCTTCCATACTGACAGAATCATTTGTTCATTTGTAAATGTTTGTGCTTCTGATATCAAGTAATTAGTTTAACTGTTCAAGCTCTGTTTTGAATAGGTCAGATCAAGTTAATATTATCCGTAAAAGATATTAGTGATAAAATACATCTGTGAAATGCAATTATCAAATACCTATCATGAAGCAATGCATTTTTATGCTCTTTAATTCAGGCCTTCATCATAGCATTCCTCCGTACATTGCTTCACCCATATTGGTTTCACCGCCACCACTCTTACAATTTATAATAGTTGAGTTTACCAAATCTAGCAACATCTATTAAAATTAAGTTAAATGTTAAGATACTGACCTCGTATTATATCAGAACTTCAAGTGACCATAGGTTGTGTCGCTTTCATTAAAGAATAAAAAACATCCTTTCAAGCATTTCATCAAACACCTACTATGCAAAGATAAGAATTCGTGAAGAATGTAAAATAATCAAAACAAATGTAAAAATCAAACAACAAAATATGATATACAATTTACAGTATTTGAATCCAATCTCACTTGTGCAGCTACGGGTCTCCAACATATTGGTGGGTTCAGAATCAGCAGACCTCTACGTTACATATTTCCACCATTAGTACAAAAAGGTTTTTCAGGCAAACTTTTTATGGTGTATTGGTCTTTTGGGTTTTTTTGTAACCTACAATTAGTACAAAAAGGTTTTTCAGGCAAACTTTTTATGGTGTATTGGTCTTTTGGGTTTTTTTGTAACCGACAATTAATTATACTCCCCATTAATTGTTGTTGTAACTGCATTCATGG
>BQNB010206882.1:0-10518 GCA_026074375.1 Tanacetum coccineum | reverse complement strand
CTTACCCTGCTAAGGTGAGTTCATAGCCCCACGTTTTTACTGATTTACAAACGCTTTATACTATTGGGGTGAGAAACATTGTTTGCTTTTAAACTGGACACAAGTTCTTTACGCGATTTTTACTCGTTTATGTGTTGCCTAAGTAGCTTACAAACCAACTTCTGCCCAACTTATCATGAACTGTTAGTTTCTCGACCGGAGGACCGGTTGAGGGAGCGCGAGTGAATAGATAGATCTATTGGGACTAATTATCCCTATCCGCTTTGGTTCCACTTAACGAAGAACAAACGGATATATGTCATGTCGATCATACTTTATGGTGGTCTTTGGTTTGGGCCACCAACTTAGGGCAGGAATACTTTGCAACAGGATGTAACATGCCCTGTTGACTTAATTAGCTTCGGTGTCATGAGCTTAGTGCAACAATAAATACTTTTTATGTGATGCTGTATTTGTTATAGTAGTCACATACGTTTTGAAATCTTGTGGTCCACTCTTGTATCAACTTAAACCTATGAATTCACCAACATTATGTTGACGTTTTAAACATGTTTTCTCAGGTGCTTAGCTTGGAATGATTCTTGATGCTATGTGGAGTCTATGTGCTATGTGACTTCGCCAATTTCAAGACTTATCTATTATTTACTCGTTGTCTTATTAAAACTTTGTTATGCTTCCGCTACCTTTTTAACTTATTTATTTTGGGCTGTAAAACTTAAATCTATTTTGTTTTATGCAACGAGTAAACTTTTCCAAACGTCCATGAGTAGTGGTCGTTCTTTATTGCTTTGTGATCGGATTGTTATGACGTCACGCCCTCGGACACTTATTCCGACTAGGCCCCGTTTGGGGGTGTGACATGATTTGTATAATAATCTGAAGGTGAATGAATCTAAGATCAAAGGCCAAACAAGTTCAAACTCAAATTCTCAGAATGTGGCCTTTGTTTCCTCTGATAACTCCAGCAGCACTAATGAAACAGTTAATACTGCTCATAGTGTTTCTGCTGCTAGTTCTAAGGATCAAGCTTCTACTGCATCATATGCTGATGATGTTATGTTTTCTTTCTTTGCTAACCAATCTAATGCCCCACAGTTGGACAATGAAGATTTAGAACAGATTGATGCTGATGATCTTGAAGAAATGGATCTCAAATGGCAAGTGGCAATGCTTACCATGAGAGTTAAGAGGTTCATAAAGAAAACAGGAAGGAAGCTGGATTTAAATGGCAAAGAGACTGTTGGCTTTGATAGGACAAAGGTTGAATGCTACAACTACCATAGGAGAGGTCATTTTGCCAGAGAATGCAGGGCACCAAGGAATCAGGGGAATAGAAATAGAGATGATCCAAGAAGGAATGCACCAGTAGACACATCTACTACTAATGCCTTGGTTGTTCAAGATGGGATAGGTGGTTATGATTGGAGCTTTCAGGCTGAAGAAGGCATCACAAACTTTGCTCTAATGGCCTATACATCTCAAGGTTCATCAAGTTCAGACTCTAAGGTACATACTTGCTCTAAAGATTGTTTAAAATCATATGAAACTCTTCAAAAATAGTATGATCAACAGCGTGAAGCTCTTAATAAATCTAATCTAGAAATAATAGGTTATCAAATGGGATTAGAATCATTAGAAGCTAGGATAGTTGTTCATGAAAAGAATGAAGCTGTTTATGAAGAAGATATTGCATTTTTAAAATATGATGTCCAAGTAAAAGATATTTCTATAAAAGAGCTTAAAAATCAGTTAGAAAATGCTTTAAAAGAAAAAGATGATTTGAAACTTAAACTAGAAAAGTTTGAAACATCTTCTAAGAACCTAACTAAACTGATAAATAGTCAAATAACTGCTAAAGACAAGACTGGTCTTGGTTTTGATGAACAAGTGAATGAGAGTGAAGTGCTTGATAATGTGTTTGATAGTCGTGAAAGTAATGAGAATGATAATCCAGTAAATGATAGGTTTAAAAAGGTTGAGGGATATCATGCAGTTCCCCCTCCCTACACTGGGAACTACATGCCCTCAAGACCTGACTTATCCTTTGCTGGGTTAGATGATTCTGTCTATAAGACTAAAGTGAGTGAAACTGAAACTAGTATATCTAAGACTAGTAAGGATATTATAGAAAAGCCTAAAACTGTTAGGCCTAGTGCTCCTATCATTGAAGAATGGGACACTGATAGTGATAATGATAGTGTGTTTAGACCTAAATCTGATCAGACAAAACCAAAGTTTACTAAAATCAATTTTGTCAAATCTGGTGAGAATGTGAAATCTGTTAATAAGGAAAACACACATAGGCAAGTAGAGTATCCCAGGAAAAGTCAAAGTCCTATGGGTAATAGAAGAAACTAGAATGGGATGATGACTCAGAAACTAGGGAATGGTTTTGAGTTTATAAAGAAAGCTTGTTTTGTGTGTGGGAGTTTCAACCATTTAATCAAAGACTGTGATTTTCATGACAATAAAATGGTAGAAAAACCAGTGTTGAATAATAAGGGAAGGGTTACTGGTCAAAGGGAAATTAGACCAGTATGGAACAATGCTTAGAGGGTGAACCACCAAAATAAATTGACTCACCCACATCCTAAAAGGAATTTTGTTTCAACAGTAGTTGCAACAAAGTCAGGACAAGTGCCAGTTAATGCTGCTAAGCATAGCTCTCCAAGAGCAGCAGCATCAATTAGACTAGCCAGACCTGTTAATACAGCTGGCCCCTAAATTAAAAGGTGAATGTGATGCATTACCACAACAAATTCTTATTTAAAGCACATTCACCAGTAAGAAGGGCTTTTAACCAAAAATCAGCAGCTAAAACAAATAATTTTAATGAAAAAGTTAATACTGCTAGGGTTAACAATGTAACTACTGCTGGGCCAAAAGCAGTAGTTAGTGCTGTTGTGGGAAATGGGGAAAATGTTGTTAAGTCCTCAGCAGTAGGATATGAGACCAACATAAATTTTAATTGACCATATCTCCAAAGATAGTAGATCATACATGCTTAAAAGATTTGACTATGTTGATCTACAAGGCAGACTCAAGTCAGCAATGGCTTGGGTCCCCATGAGAAACTAATTCTCTTATTTTGAGTACAGGGTAATCCACAATATACTTTACAGGATCAAGGGATTTTTTTACAGTGGATGCTCTAGGCATATGACTGGAAACAAGTCCTTCTTTACAGATTATCAAGAAATTGATGGTGGATTTGTTGCATTTGGAGGAAGTCCTAAAGGAGGTAAAATTACTGGAAAAGGTAAAATTAGGACTGGTAAATTCGACTTTGAAGATGTATACTTTGTAAAGTAACTTAAGTTTAACCTTTTCTCTGTCTCAAAAATGTGTGACAAGAAAAACAATGTTCTTTTCACTGAGACTGAATGTCTTGTTCTATCTCCTGACTTTAAGCTACTTGATGAAAGTTAAGTTTTGCTTAAAGTTCCTAGACATGACAACATGTACAGTTTTGATCTAAAGAATGTTATTCCTTCAGGAGGTTTGACTTGTTTATTTGCAAAGGCTACAATAGATGAGTCTAATTTATGGCATAGGAGGCTTGGTCATATAAACTTTAAAACTATGAACAAACTTGTAAGGGGAAACCTTGTAAGAGGATTGCCTTCAAAGCTTTTTGAAAATGACTATACTTGTGTTGCTTGTCAGAAGGGAAAACAACACAAAGCCTCTTGTAAGACCAAGCTTGTGAGCTCTATTAGCCAACCCTTACAAAATTTGCATATGGACTTATTTGGGCCAACATCTGTAAGGAGTATCAATCATAAGATATATTGCCTTGTTGGCACTGATGACTATAGTAGGTTTAGGTAGGTTTTCTTTTTGTCCACTAAGAATGAGACTAGTGGGATCCTTAAAACCTTTATAACTGGCATAGAAAAACCAAATAAATCATAAGGTTAAAATCATCAGATGTGACAATGGAACTGAGTTTAAAAATAATGACATAAATCAGTTCTGTGGAATGAAAGGAATTAAGAGGGAGTTTAGTGTTGCCAGAACTCCACAACAAAATGGAGTTGCTGAAAGAAAGAATAAGACACTAATAGAGGCAGCTAGGACTATGCTATCAGATTCATTATTACCTACTACATTTTGGGCTGAAGCAGTTAGTACTGCTTGTTATGTTCAGAATAGGGTTTTAGTGACCAAGCCTCACAACAAGACACCTTATGAACTATTACATGGTAGACCACCTAGTATAAGTTTTATGAGACCTTTTGGGTGTCCTGTGACCATTCTTAATACCTTAGATCCCCTAGGAAAATTTGATGGGAAGGCTGATGAGGGGTTCTTTGTTGGATACTCTATAAATAGCAAGGCTTTTAGGGTATTTAACACTAGAACTAGGAAAGTAGAGGAGAACCTGCACATAACCTTTCTTGAAAACAAACCCAATGTTGCAGGGAGTGGACCAGATTGGCTCTTTGATATTGATTTACTAACAAACTCTATGAATTATGAGCCAGTTACTGCAGGGAATCAAACTAATAAGAATGCAGGTATCAAGTATAATGTTGATGCAGTACCTACTCAACAATATATTCTGCTACCATTACTTTATGATAGTCCACAGAGCTCAAAGGATGCAGTTGCTGATGATGCTGGTAAAAAGACTAATGAAGAACCAGCAAATGAGGGTGAAAGAAATGGTCAAGAGAAGGAAGGAGGAGCTTCAAATAAAGAAGGTGACCAGAATGTGCAAAGAGACCAGAAATGTACAATTTTAGAGTTGCATTAGATAATTTGCTTGTTCAACAGAAGGAAGGTTAAGCTAACAGCACTAAAAGAGATAGTACTGTTAGTCCATCTGTTAGTGCTGTTGCACAAAGTTTTACTAATGTTGATGATCTTCCCACTGGTCCTCTTATACCTGATTTGGAGGATACTGCTGATCTTCTAAATACTGGTAACTTTTTATGTGCAATATGATGATAAAGAATATGGTGTATTAAAAAAAAAAAAAAAAAAAAAAAAAAAATAGAGGCTGACCTTAACAACTGGGAAACCAACCATGAATGTCAATCCTATTTCCCATTAAGCAAAGAAAAAAAACAAGTAAAAACTTAGAATTACAAGGATCATCCTAAAGACCAGAATTATTGGAGATATAAATCACTACTGCAAACAAGGAGGATACAAGGATCTCTAAATAAATTGATATGGTCTTTACATTAAAAAAGTAGAGAGAACAAATCACAATTTTCAGATCTTCTCACAAAGGCAGTTGATGTTAGCAGGTTTAACTTTTTGATTGCTACATAGAATACTTAAATAATCTGAAGATGTGTTTGTTAGACTAATGATTAATAAGTTTGAGATAGTATTAGAGTATAAATTTGAAATAAAACTTGTAAGTTGTAAGGTAAGCTTCTAGTTAGGATTTATTACAGTTATTGCAAAATTGTTGTACTTTCTAATTATAATAAGAACAGCTATTTCAAACTGTTAGTCATAATTCATACTGATAAAACAAAAAATACTTTGGATTGTTATTCTTGTTTTAGACTAACATTTGCAAGTGCTAAGCATATTGATTACATGTTATTGGAATCACGCTTCACCTCTTAAGTAAAAATTGAGGGGATGCTAATTATGATCAAGATGCAGTCAAGAAATGATGGAAGTACATGTAACATCAAACAAAAGTTTGTGAAGAGTCGAATACCAAAAAGAGGTCGAGACACTAATATACCTCAAGTCTGGTGGTCCCTTGAAAAGGTTGGTGATGAAGCTGTCTATAAGGAGTATGGGTGACCGAATGGAAAGGCCGCCACTAACTGCTTCTAGCTTTATAAGCAAGCAAGACAAGGTAACATCAATAGGACCCATCCATGCCCCACTGAAATGAGTCAAGTCCTGTAGGGAACTGGTTTAGGTTAGTTGGTCACAAGGGATGCAAAGATCCCATGAAGTAGGGGGTGTATATTGGCTCAAACTAGGTTTAAGACTACATCTACTATAGTCTAATTACCACCTCTCTCAAGAGTTCACACACTTGGAATTGATTAGACACATGAAAAAATGGAATTGATGAACATTGTTGACAAAACGGCTGAATTGGTATGAAAAAGAAAGATAGATTATAGTGAGATTGAATAAACATAAAGAGAGTTGTGTGAAATAAAAACAGAAAGAGTGAATTGGTGAGAAAAAGAAATGAGAGATATAGTGAGCTAAAAAAATAGAAAGAGAGCTTGTGAGAATCTAAATTTATGATGGAAATGCTTGTTGGAACATAATTGGAGTTGATGCTGCCAGGCATAAACATAATACTGCCAGTATTAAGTTAAGTACTGGCCAGCATATCACTAAACTGCAGGGTAAAGTTATACGGTTAGGCTTAAAGTTATTTGTACTTTTAGTCTAAACTTAGTACTTTGTTGATCGATAGTACTGTATGAGGCATAACAGAATTTCATTAATAAAGAAAGCCGATGAGATATTTCGCCACTACTTTGCTTTAGGATTTCTTGATTTGGATAAATCTTGAACTTTCTTTATATATTAAGATTTCTTAAAGATAAATACTCAATTTTATTTAGTCGGTCCAATAAAAAACCTTAAGTACTTTCTATTATCTTAATTACCTTTACCAAACATACATACTCTCATCCACGATCATAACCCAGAACCCTAATCCACTTTTTTAAATTGAATGTCATTGGACTTCTGTGATAAACACAAATATGGCGCCTACTAAAGAACCAGAGTAAGTTGAAGGATTTCATCAGATATGTGGATTTTCTCAATTCTACACCATATTAATTGCTCATACAGAAAATCCAACCATATTGTTCACTCATCTCAGTTTTTGGCAAACTGCTTCTCAAGCACATCTAGAATGGAAGAGGAAATAAAACTGCTACAATTGATTGGGAGGTTAAGACTGTTACTGATCATCTATAAGGAGGCTCCAAGCTATGAAGATCTGATGTATTAGTACTGATTAACTAATACTGAAATCTTTAAGCAACTTGCTCTTATGGGGTAAGTGTCTAAATCTAACAGATAACATTTCAAAAGGAACACGTTGTCCCCTCAATGGATGGTTTTTGATTCATACCATCCTTCCATTGTTTGAGTGTCTAAAAAACTGCTTGGATCAATATAGTACAGTAAAAGCCACCGCTATCATTTGCTGGCCACAACAGAACCTTAATTTTTCAAAATTGATTTTTGATGGCAATTTGAAAACTTGGATAATCCATTCAAAAAATTTTAATGTAACCAATAGTTAATACAAATCTTTTGAACAAGCACAAAAAACCTCTTCTACCCACAAAAGAACTATCTTGCTCCTACTCTACTCAAACCACTATTTGGCAATAGGAAAGATGATTTCTAAGGGTTATAAATAGGGTGGACATTCATTGTTTCCAACAATGCTCGTTCAGGACCAATATTTTCAGGGTGAAGGATCCAATAGTCCCAAATGAGTCCCATCCACACACCCACCATTGCCTTCATCCACCTCACAACCACCAACTTTACCACCATCTATGCAAACAACCCATGTTGCAGAAGAGGCTGCTACTATGCCCCATGATTCACCTCTCCCAAGAGTTCACTCACTTCTAAGTGATGAGGGCAATATAACACTTCATGAATTAGCGGTTCTTTGTACCATATTGTCCAAGAAAGTGGACAGTTTGGAATCCGACTTGAAGTAGACCAAACTGACATATGGTGTTGCTTACACTAAGCTCGTCATGAAGGTGAATGAATTTGTTACGCGATTTAACTTAACGTTTACGGTTTAAGAGCAAACGTAAAACCCTAAAAATAAATTGTGAATTTCATAATGTCATACAATGACCTAAAACACGAGGTGTTATAGCTTAAATCAAATAAGAAAAGAAGAAAAGAGAAAAGAAATGAATTAAGCTAGAGCTTATTTGATTATGTAAGCTTAGATCTAAACGAAATAAGTTAAAGAAAGCTTATTCGAATGAATAAATAAGCTAGAAGGAATCGAAATAAGCTTGAAGAGCTTATATGAAAATAAGCAAAAGAAAAGAAAAGAATAAGCCAAGAGAAATAAGCACTTAATCAACACCAACCTTCATTTCATTTTCAATAAGCAAAGAGATCCAATTACAATAAGCTAATAAATTTTATAAAAAGCTTTTACAAAAATACTTAAAACTAACTAAAATAAGCTATTACAAAATTTTGAGTAAACTGCACTAAATCTAATTCTACACTAAAATCTATTCATCAAAAATGCCCGAGTGAGCTTCTTTATAAAATCGTCCTTTCAAATGGAAAACGCGCCTTATAGCCAAAAAGCAGGGGCAGATGAGTCTTTTCGAGAAAAGCGTGTGCCAATCATTGCCTCAAAGAAACTTCCTCGTAACCGCCAGAGAATTTCAGGCCCGATCCATCAATTAGAGAGAGCCACGTGACCATTCGTTTGCGTTAAACAAACGCACACAAAATCAGCCCCACAATCCTAGTACCTCATTTTTATTTAAAAACTAAAATGAAGAGATAGAGTTGCCACGTGTTGTGTTACACCCCGCCAAGGCGGAAACACGAGGCACAACTTCATGGATATCATCACAACACAATGGTGTCAACAATAGAGAATCACTACTTGCATAACTAAATATAAAAGACACGATGTGTCATGACAATACCGAAAACAAAAGAACGGCATCATGTATTAATGAAAAAGGGGTCTCATCAATACAAAGACAATGTATCACAACCCTATTAAACCTAATAAAATTCAATAATTCATGCAAACAATTACGAAAAAAATCAAATGAGAACTTCCAATGCCATCCTAATGGTCTCTCTAGCCACTTTTATTAACTTCAACACCTTCATAACGCTCATCTGAAAATGAGGCTTAAAACGTCAACACAATGGTTGGTGAGAGTCATAGGTTTTACGACACCAATATAAGATTTAAATCAATTACTGTGATTATAAAAAAACAAAATATGACAGGACAATTAAGCTGGCTATTATACTTGCTAACATGCATTCAACTAACAATCACCATTGGAACGGAACGTGTCCCCCGATCCAAACCACAAAATTCGTCACATAGTCATGGAGAGGAACGATATCCCCAATCCCAGACTCTTGGTACCGTATCTACGCAAAATCATACCCACACGAAGTAGGCAAAAATCAAATCCAAACTCAATCACAAGGAGACGGTCATGCTCCAGGGATGTCATACCCACAAAGTAGGTGAAAACCAATCTCAAACTAAATCACAAGGAGACGATCACGCTCCATGGATGTCATGCGACATGCAGCACATAAACATATAATAGCTACATAAAAGTCCATGCATCAATTAAACCACATAATCACAGCAATTAAAACGTTTCAAAATACATTTTACATCATTTCCATCCCAAGAAAACATAGTAAAATGGGACTATGAAACTCACCTGATGCTCGGCTACTTGACAAAATCTTGTGCACAATCTAAACACAACAAAAACACAATTTACACTCGGTTAAGCTAAATGCCCAAGCCAATGTAATAATCATATGATGGACTTCTAAACCTTACATTAAGTTTATAATCATTTATATACATATCCCAAATCATTTTCATACCATATATAACCTTCACCATTAACTTCCAACTTTTCAGTTTCCGGCAGAAATTTGTAGTCACTTCATGACCACAAATAAAATACTAAAACACCTAACTGATGGTTCTCCTTACATCCTATAGCTCCCCAATGAGTTGTGAGCTACTGTGATCTTTTATAAAAAGTAATACTAAGTAGAACTATTTTATAAAAATTCATCATTTTAAAGTACTCAGATTCGGATCTGAACGCACACCAAAAAGTTTGACGTCCTTAAAAATACTTAGAAAATGTTTTATCGCTAGCCCTTCGAACTGGAGTTAATAGACACCTAAAATATGACCTCTGATTTTTGGCTAACCCTAATTTAAATTTTAAGTAGGGGTTTTACTCCCCGAAATCAGACCCAAATCTGACCCGAATTTACTATTTTGACAACTTTTCTTGCGAAAATTATTTGACTAATTTCCCAACCTCAAAACCTGTCGGGACCGGACTTTTTGGAAACTAGCTCTCTGAATTTAATTTTAGGCTCAAGAAAATTGATGATTGCTATTTTTATGACCAAGTTATGACCCTCGCAATATGACCCAAAGAATCTGCCCAGTTTTTAATTCCGAATTTACAATAATTAAACCTAATTAACATACTCAAAACCCTAATTATTATCCTTAAAACAATTTTTGATGATCAAAACCCACTAATTACAGAATATTCTTAAACCCTAATCCATTCCATCAATAATTGTTACAAGCTTTAAAAGAAATAAACAAAAACGGGATTGAAGATCATACCTAAACCTTTTACTTGATTACCCTTGAATCACCACCCTAATTCTTGATAAAAAAATATTTTTTTTTTTTCTACTTCTTGATGGTACGGTTGAACAAAACAAAGAGGAGGAGAAGACTAGATTTCGTATTTATAGGTTACACCT
>BQNB010206880.1:0-10518 GCA_026074375.1 Tanacetum coccineum | reverse complement strand
ACCTCTTGGATGGAATAAATGAATCAACAACGTGTCCATATTGCTTACAAGCATGGAACAAATCTTTGGCGGAGAACACCTTAGGAAAATTCGACACAAATATTGAAGTGGAGATCTTAGCAACATCATCTTCTTTTGTTCTAAAGTTACCCATGATTCAATAAAAAGAAAAAGAAAACTGAATTGGATTGAATGGAGATCTAATAAAACAAAAGCTAAACCAAAGCCGCCAAACAAAACCCAAAAACAATAATCAACAAACCTAAAAAATAAGAAAGGACAATTAAATCTAAACCCTAAGATCCCAGGATGAGAAAGACGCCTAGCACGCTCGATATGAGATTCATCAATTAAATGACAGATCCCAATTTCAGGGGTTATAACGATTTCAAACACCAAAGATTAAGAGGAATAGATCAGAAGATTGGGGAAAAGGTTTGATCGCCATCATTATTCTGATGTGATCATTATAGATCGGAAGATTGGGGGAGATTGGGGAAGATTGGGGGAGATTAGGGATAAATATAGTCACAATTCGTTGACCAAAAGATTGACTCAAGACCTGCTATTGTGTTTCCTCCTCCAGTTACTGCAGAACAGGTTATGCACATCTTCTCATTGCACGTATTATGTTATACCCTACCATTAGTATTTCAACCCTTAGCTTGCATATTTATGATCCAATTGTTACCTTTACAGATAAAGCGACTTTATCTTCTTCTCACCAACAATGAATCTGCTATGGATGTGCCTAAAAACCTAGAGGCACGGCGGAGAATCACATTTTTTACAAATTCATTGTTCATGAATATGCCACATGCACCTACAGTGCGTGAAATGCTATCATTCATGTACAAAAAAAACATGCCATTTAGCCAAATAGATGCAGAATAAGTCAGATTTTTCCATGAGGTATCATGTATGTATACATGTCTGTACTTGGAGTTAGTATGTAGTTTCTTCCTAATAGTGACTATGTACCTTATAACAATCATAATTCAATAACTGAAAAATCATCCTGCACTAGAAACACTACTACACAAACTGGTTTTTCTTACGGTAAAATCCGTGGGAAATTCCGTGGGTAAGGGCCCTTATCCACGGATTTCCCACGGAATTATTCCGATGCAAAAACCCTCGTGGGTAAATATTTTCCCACTGATTTTCCCATGGAACGTTGACTATTTCCCACGTTCTCTAGCAACCATTTTTCACATTTTTGCTACATATTTCCCACTGATTTCTCACCCACTGATTCCCTCACGAAATTTTCCATAAAATTCCCGACATTTGTTATTACCAAACAATTTTTGCCACAGATTTCCCCGACTGGGGTATAGGGGTCCCACTGATGTTCTTAATAAGACTTTTATTAATAGTGGAAAGGATAGGTAGGCAAATCTGTGGCGAAATTTTATACAATTAATACACTGGAGGGAATTTTAATATTTCATATAATTGACAGAAACGAGGATATTCAAGATGGCGCAATTTGCAAGAACACATCATTAATATATTTCAATGAAAACACAGATGTCATTTCAAATATGCTTCAACTGAGGGAACCCAACATTTACAACTCTATATTCCTAACAAGATCTTTATTATGCAACAGCATCTAATTTTTCTTCCTAATATTAAAAGGTCAAATTATGCAATCTCTTCGAGTCTCATATGATCTCCAAAATACATCCATGTTAGCCACGCGACCAGTTTTTCGACCTGCGGGATGTTCGAAAAAATACATAACAAAATAAGTTCATACAACAAAGATTAAAAACCCACACACAAAATCTTTTAGGCTATTTAGATCTGAAAATACTCTTAGATATAACAAAAGCACAAAATGAATTATTACATAAAAAAAGACCAAAACTCCATAGATCTGCATATATAACTTCGAGATGTAACAAAAACGGACTATGAATAGTTCGAGTGTGTGGTTTAGCCTTCGTCACATACACTGCTCGCTCTCTTGTGGTGGTGGTACGAGTAGTGCTTGTGGAGAAGGTTGTTGTAGTGGTTGAAGGGTGGTTCGGTGGCGAAGGTTATTGTCGGTATGATGAATCACAAAGATGGAGAATGATAAGATAAATTTAGTTTTGAGTTGAGAATGTGTGTATGGTGGTGTTGTTTTTTACAAACGAGAACAAATATGGAGTAGATTATTTTTGTTGTGGTTCATCCTACCCATTAAAATTAACATGTTGGCAATCTTTGTTATTCAATCCAAGGGTTAAAAATGCCTCAACATAAATACCAATAAAATTTTACATATTACTGCGAGTAGTACTTTTCGTATAGTGTAAAATTTGTTTTTTAACATAAGTCATAATTAGTACATGTAATGAAAATGAGAATAATAAGTGCCCGCGCGTTTGCGTCTAAAAACCTCCTTTTTTTTCTTTTCTAAAAATAATTAATAGATAACACCGAACCAAATCAATTTATTATATAATATAAAATTTATTAAATTTCATATTACAAATTTGTGATTACTGTTTACTACTCTTGCGTAGGTGACTTCGAGGAGTAGATTAGCGCCCAATCATACACTCACTAAACTTTCATATGGTGTTCACCCTGATTGCGTCGGGCGGCGCGAACACGAATATACGATAACGTTCAACTTACTTAATCATTCCATTTATATGGTTACGGTTTTATAAACTTTTACTAAAATTAGGTCGTTTTGGTACGGTTTTCTTTACGAACAAAACATCTAGTCGTTACAATGAATGATCATAAACAGACACGTGGAAACACACACTGTTAGATATCTCATGACATACGTTTTTTTTAAGAATTTTGTTACACAACCAAATGGTTATACCTAAACCAACACGTATAGTTTTCGAAAACCACGTGAATAGTTACGTAAATAAACAAACACAAATAATATGAAACTAAAAAACACATATACTATGTAATTGGCAGAAAACGTAAAGACGGTATTTTTGTGGGAAATCAGTGGGTATTACCCCACGTATTATCCCAAGGATTTTATCAACTTGGTGGGAATCTGTGGGAAATTAAAAAACAAAAACCAAACGACTTTCCCGCGAACATAATCGTTTTCTTTTACTTTTACGATATGGTTACACGTTCAGGCGTATACAAGTTCGTATACTTACATACTAAACATCAATGCAAACAATGAATGTCATAAACGCACATGTGGAACACACACGTGTAGATATTCATACACACGTGAATGATTTGTTTACACAAAAGTTTTACCGTAAAACCAACACGTATACTTGCGATACACACATAAATAGTTACGTTAAACAACAAACACTATGATGTTAAACTACAAACACATATGAAACACATAGTAAGTAACAATGAATGTGTAAGTAGGCATAAACGTAAAGACGGTATTTTTTGTGGGAAAACTGGGAAATTACCCACGTATTTCCCACGGATTTATCAACTTGGTGGAAATCTGTGGGAATGTACACACAACTTACCCACATGGACATAATCCGTTTTCTTTTACTTTTAGCGATATGGTTACCACGTTCCAGTCGTATACAATCGTATACTTTACATTACTAAACTCAATGCATACAAATGAATGTCATAAACCACATAAGAACACACAGAAAGTATACGCCAGAAGCTTGTAGATATTCATACACAACTGTAATGATTTGTTTACAACAAAAGGTTATACCTAACCAACACGTAAACTTGCGATAACTCACATAAATAGTTACGGTTAATCAACAAACACATATGATATTAAACTACAAACACATATGAACACATAGTAAGTAACGTGGGAATGTGTAAGTAGGCAGAAACGTAAAGACGGTATTTTTGTGGGAAATCAGTGGGAAATTACCCACGTATTTCCCACGGATTTATCAACTTTGTGGGAAATCTGTGGGAAATTACACACGACTTTCCCACGGACATAATCGTTTTCTTTTACTTTTACGATATGGTTACACGTTCAGGCGTATACAAGTTCGTATACTTACATACTAAACATCAATGCATACAATGAATGTCATAAACGCACATGTGGAACACACACGGAAGATAAATCAATACACACGTAAATGATATGATTACACAAAAGTTATATACCTAAACCAACACTTATACTTGCGATACACACAAAATAGTTTATGTTAATTTCAACAAACACATATGATATTAAACTACAAACACATATGAACACATAGTAAGTAACGTGGGAATGTGTAAGTAGGCAGAAACGTAAAGACGGTATTTTTGTGGGAAATCAGTGGGAAATTACCCACGTATTTCCCACGGATTTATCAACTTGGTGGGAAATCTGTGGGAAATTACCCATGACTTTCCCACGGACATAATCGTGTTCTTTTACTTTTACGATATGGTTACACGTTCAGTGCATATACAGTTCGTATACTTACATACAAAACTCAATGCATACAATAAAATGTCATAAAGCAGCATGGGGAACACACATACGAGTATATATTCATACACATGTAATGATTTTGTTACACAAAAGGTTATACCTAAACCAACACCAGACGTATACTTATGCAAAACTCCCATAATATTTACGTTATAATCACCAAACACACATGAAATTAAACAACAAACACATAAGAACACATAGTAAGTAACGTTGGAATGTGTAAAAGTTGGCAAAAACGTAAAGACTGAACTTTTTGTGGGAAATCAGAGGGAAAATAACCCACTGTAATTTCCCACGGATAATCACATGGTGGGAAATCAGTGGGAAATTACCCACGACTTTTCCACGGACATAATCGTTTTCTTTTACTTTCACGATACTGGTTACACGTCACAAGCAATTACAAAGTTCGTATACTTACATACTAAACATCAATGCATACAATAAATGTCATAAACGCACATGTGGAACACACACGTGTAGATATTCACACACGTAATAATTTGTTACACAAAAGGTTATACCTAAACCAACACGTATACTTGCGATACTCACATAAATAGTTACGTTAATCAACAAACACATATGATATTAAACTACAAACACATATAAACACATAGTAAGTAACGTGGGAATGTGTAAGAAGGCAGAAACATAAAGACGGTATTTTTGTGGGAAATCAGTGGGAAATTACCCACGTATTTCCCACGGATTTATCAACTTGGTGGGAAATCTGTGAGAAATTACACACAACTTTCCCACGGACATAATCGTGTGAAATTTGCCACATGTAAATTAACAAACGATAGTCAAAATCAGTGGGAAATCTGTAGGAAATCTGTAGCCGTGGCAAATATGTGTGAAATTTGCCACAATTTTCCCACGGATGTCGAATCAACAAGAATAGTGGGAAATCTGTGGGAAATTTGCCACGGATTTCCACACAAATTCAAGAAGGTGGGGAACAAAGAAAACAAAACCAGCAGGATTTCACACGAACACTGGTCAACAATTTACACCAATTCGGTGGGTAATTTGTGGGTATTCCGTGGGAAATTTCACATGAGATTTTTTCCGTGGGAAAAGTCCGTGGGTAAAAGCAGTTTTTGTAGTAGTGCCAGCAGTGAGTGAGTTTATCATAATCAACAAGAAGAAAAAGACATATAAATAAAATATATATCTATTATATAATATATATTATATATAAAATATATAATATATACAGATATAAAATATATAAATATATATAAATATATACTATAAATATCAAATAAAAATACAAATATTCGAGAGAAGAATAAAAAGATTTTTTTTTATTATTTCTCGGAAAAAAATCTGAAAAAATTCCACAAGATCGAGTAAGTTGGTGCAGATGAAAAAGTTGTAAAGGAAGTTTTTCAAAAGTTGATAATTTAGCCGAAAATATTATGAAAAAAAACGTTTGTAGCATTAAATCGGTTTTTTGCGCATCAAACTAAACAAGCGAAAAATTTGTGCATCAAAATTTTTTTCTTTGCATCAAAATTCTTTTTATGCGCATTACAAAAAACGTAATAAAAACTCAAATTATAACAACTACTTCTTTACCAAAAGTTTTATGCACCAACATACCTGATTTAATGAATTTTTTTGGAAATTTTTGAGAACTTTTGAAAAAAGAATTTCTTTTTATCCTTCTCAAGAATATTTGTCTTTTTATTTTAACCTTCCTCTATATATATATTATATACTATCAGAATAAATATGATAAAAAATATATAATAATTTACAAAAATATTAAATCGACTTTGTATTTTATTACGTAGTAATATAAAAAGAAGAAGAAGCAACGGAAAAAGCTTGAATTTTACTTACAACACAGTTGAAGATGGATGCAACTTCAGAGGGTGAGATGTTTCCAGCGAGAAAGTCCCAAACTTTCTTCTCAAGAACATCATAAGCAGCGGAAAAAGCTTGAGAAAATTCAACCCTCTTCTTCTTGACAACAACTTCTTCTTGTTGTTTACCAATCAACAAGAATCACCACCATACGTTGATGATGTATCATTAGAAGCACCAGCACATGTTGTTGTATTAGCCAGAATAACATCATCATCATCCCCATGATGATCAGAAATCTCATTGAGATCAACCCCCATTACCCCCACCAAGATTAGTATCCTTATTATCCCCAGAAACAACAACTTCTACTTCCATCATATGATCATCAACAACAGGAGTACCCATCTCATCAGAACCAACACTAAGATTATCCCCAGATAAAACATCAACAACTTCTGTTGTTGTTGATGTTTTATCTCGGGATAATCTTAGTGTTGGTTCTGATGAGATGGGTACTCCTGTTGTTGATGATCATATGATGGAAGTGGAAGTTGTTGTTTCTGGAGATAGTAAGGATACTAATCTTGGTGGGGTAGTGAGGTTGATCTCAATGAGATTTCTGATCATCATGAGGATGATGATTATGTTATTCTGGCTAATACAACAACAACATCTTCTCGTGCTACTAATGATACATCATCAACTGCTGCTAATGATACATCATCTATTGCTCGTATGGAAGAGATTCTAGTTGCTAGTAAACAATAACAAGAAGATGTTGTCAAGAAGAAGAGGGTTCTAAAAAAACAACAACAGAAGTACCCATCTGATTCGAATCAACACTAAGATTATCCCCTGGACCAAACAGTTTATGAAATAGCACCTTGATCATCTTGTTGAATTATATAACAAACTTAAACGATCCTTAGTTGTTTACTCTTATTTTAGACATTATTACTTTCTTTTTTTTAATTTTGGTAATAAACTTCCTTTTACATTTTTACCCCTAATTTTACACTATCCGCCCCTTTTCACTTTGAATTTCTTATCTCACCTTTCTTTTTTATTTTGAGCAATTACATAAATTGGTGTTGGGAATATAACACCCACGACAAAGGATCATACAACAAATAACCAAACAATTAAGAACAACAAAGAACACAAACAAGGCTTACGGAAGATAAATAGCGAAAAGTAAATCGACATAAGATATAATGTGGTATCCACGACAAGGATAGTCGTGGCAGTCCACGGGATCAAACTAGAGAGATATTATTAAGCTCTTGCCAAATTGCACGGTCGTGCCCAACTGCACGACCCGTGCGAAGCTGCACGGGGTACAAACAGACACACTCAAGATACAATGAGACACACACACCCAGGTCCAAGTCCAAGTTTACTTATCTTACCGATGTGGGATAAGCCTTCACAACTCAACAATCTCCCACTTGAAGGTTGATCACTTCACTCCTCTCCGTATCAAGTAATCTCCATAAACTTTAAACCACCTTCCCTTTAACAATGCTACTGCTCTGACCTTCATGCACCGCCGAACATACGGAACACGCCACTAACCAAACACATGGCTAGGAGACTTTCGATAGAAGCTATCCTGAACTAACATCATTAAACTGGGAATAACCTCTCTATCTTTCTGGTAAGACACCATCCTCCGTTCTTAATTCTCTGCTTGTTTATGAAATTGCCTAATCCAATAGAAAAACTTAAAATAGATTTGTGATCATAAAATTAAGACGCTTCAACTCTCAATATCCTCACAAAACTCTCTCACAAGTTATTCTCACCTCTCTCTGGATTATACAACTGTCATAAAATTTAACTGTTGCTACACCAACTGTAAGTAAATAACCAAGCGTTTGCTTCTCAGAGCATCAATCCTTCACCTGAGCTTCTATAATCCTCAAAGCTCCCACTATTTTTGGACCCCTCACTCGTATCTGAGCTCCCACCTAAGCTTTGAGTGATTTCTGAACTCAACCCATGCTCTGTAATCCTCTCTGGAATGTCTACTAACACCTCTTGAGTCTGTCGATATTTAACTTCACGTCTTCTGCCATTGTTTATCGTAACCTGCAATGTCATTTCTACCACCGCTGTGTAGAATATGACAAACCAAACACAAAGTCTTTGTTCATCTCGTAATGGCCTCCTCCAAGTTATATGATTCCTTCTTCTCGAACCTCGGCTCTTGATACCACTTGTTAGGATATTACACGAAACACAAAGGATCACACAATGAATAACCAAACAATTAAGAACAACAAACAAGACCTACGGAAGATAAATAGCGGAATGTAAATCGACACAAGATATAACGTGGTATCCATGACTAAGATAGTCGTGGCAGTCCACGGGATCAAACCAGAGAGATATTATTAAGCTCTTACCAAACTGCACGATTGTGCCCAACTGCACGACCCGTGCTAAGCTGCACGGGGTACAAACAGACACACTCAAGATACAATGAGACACACACACCCAGGTCCAAGTTTACAATTACAATGAGAGGGATATTTATAAGTCTGAAACTCCTCTTCAGTTTACTTATCTTACAGATGTGGGATAAGCCTTCACAACTCAACAATCTCCCACTTGAAGACTGATCACTTCACTCCTCTCCGTCTCAAGTAATCTCCGTAAACTTTAAACCACCTTCCCTTTAACAATGCTACTGCTCTGACCTTCATGTACCGCCGAACATACGGAACACACCCTTAACCAAACACATGGCTAGGAGACTTTCGATACAAGCTATCCTGAACTAACATCATTAAACTGGGAATAACGTCTCTATCTCTCTGGTAAGACACCATCCTCCGTTCTCAATTCTTTGCTTGTTTATGCAATTGCCTAATCCAATAGAAAAACTTAAAATAGATTTGTGATCATAAAATTGAAACGCTTCAACTCTTAATATCCTCACAAAACTCTCTCACAAGTTTTTTTCAAATATCGGTAGCAATGTCAAGAAATGCCTGAAGCTTCAGTGCCCTTCTATAGTACATCATCCCTCTAACTGGAAAGATAATTAACATTCATTAGCAATGCAGTAAACTAGGTGAAACTTTTTGATAATAAACTAATATGACACCTGTTTTGTAGAGTGTCTGCCCTCTTAAGGAGACCCAAATGACGGAGATGTAATACGCGTTCATCACTTTTAAAGATTTCTGAGTCTTCTTTGCAATTTACGCGTTCTTGAAGTTCTCCCATTCATCTGACAAAGTAATATTTCGAGAAACAACATGAACATTTGTTCATAGAGGAAGTTGTATATAAAAGGAGCTGAGGTTTAGATAATTAGGAACCTGGGAAGATCTTTTGTAAGTAGTACATAATAGATATACCATCTTCATTTTCCATGTCAAGGTCACTCTTAGAATAAAGTGTCTCTTCACTATAGTAGGGGGTCATGACACTGCAATCCAATTGATTAGGTTAGTTACATGGTGACGAATTATTATACTGTTGTGGGCTTCATGTACAATTATACTGCTTGAGAGAGTTGTAAGAAAACCTGTTTTAAATAGATAGATAGATATATTAGATTAACATAAAACGGAAGTTATTGAATCTATTAATGAGTTTGAGTTATTTTTGTAAACCATTATTTACACATATAAATATAAAAAAGAAACTCATCTATACCTTATGTCCGAACCAATCAACAAGATAATAATAAGGCCCAATATCTTATAAAACCAACTCACCAAAACACTATATATACACGCCATTAGGATGAGTCTTTTCCACATTATTCTCGCCCTTTTCTCTTTTTACATAAATTAAAATTTCTGGTTCGAAGGTGAGTTGTCTTCCAGGCAATGATCCATCAGTTATGGCGTTTAGTCCTATTGAGATGATAGAGCACTTCCACCGCATTAGCATGTCCAAACCTCGTCCGAATCTTTTAAGAACCGATGAAATCTTAAGTTTACACAAAATGCTTGAGAACAATGATCCCCTTTCAAAGATAGTCTTGAAAGCCAATCTACTCACCCTTATATACGAGAACGATGTTGACATCTCACAGATAGCCAATAGACTTAGGCTTGAACACGAACGAGAAAAGTTTTCAAAGAGACATGGCGAGTGTTGTATGCAGGAGTATGAAATAAATGAGAGGATATGGACATTGGATTGCCGACATGAGTTTCACGCAAATTGTATTTCAAAGTGGGTGTTACGTAAGAACGAGTGTCCGTTGTGTCGCGCTACTAGATTGAAGGTCATAGCTAAATCACATTGATATACTC
>BQNB010206879.1:0-10518 GCA_026074375.1 Tanacetum coccineum | reverse complement strand
TTATGCTCTTGTGCTTTCTAGTTTTGATAATATTGTGGAAATAGGAAGTATTTTTGTCACCTTCTTCCAACCATCTCATTTTAGCTTTCTGGTGCAGAATCTTGAGCTCATCTTCAGCTACTTGCGAGTACTCATTCATTAGACTAACTGCATTCTTCCTCTTTTCAAGGTTAAATGGATCAACATCCACTTTACTTTGAGCATCCTTGAACTTTTCTTTAAGGTCATTGACTTTATCAAAAGGTTTCCATTCTGCCAATTTAGCTTATTAAGGGGCTTCTTTAAGAGCTTCAATTTCTGAACAACTCTATACATGTGACAGCCTCTAACATTATGATTCCAACCATTTCTGACTATATCCAGAAAATCATCATTGTATTAGAATATGATAATTCACCATTGAAGGCTAATTGATTTGCTTGTCTTCAATTGATAACAACTATCCTATATATAGGATATAAGAGAACATTCTAAAATCGTTACCATGGGCTTGAGCCCAATACAAATTAATGACTAATAAATACTAATGAATGTCTTGACTTGACTTGGATGATGATTATTGACTCTTGACTTTTATTGTTGAACGTTGACTTGATTTATACAAGGCTAATACTCCCCCTCAGTGTGAGCGGGAGATCTTCGGACGTTCAGGCTGGAGCGAAACTCAAGAAATAAAGCTGTGGGGAGACCCTTAGTAAAAATATCTGCATACTGAAATCTGGAAGGGACATGAAGCACACGAACCTGACCGGAAGCAACATATTCTCGAACAAAATGAATATCAATCTCGATGTGTTTAGTACGCTGATGCTGCACAGGATTAGTAGACAGATACACAGCACTCACATTATCACAATAGACAATAGTAGCAGTAGAGAGAGGAGTATGAAGTTCAAGCAACAAATTCTGAATCCACGTAGTCTCAGTAACAACATTCGCAACACCTCGATATTCTGCCTCAGCACTAAAACGAGACAATGTAACCTGTCGTTTGACAGACCAACACAAAAGGTTATCACCAAGGAACACACAATACCCGGAGGTAGATCTATGAGTAACAGGGCAACCAGCCCAATTAGCATCTGTATAAGCAGTGAGTTGACTAGCGGACGAGACATGAAGCTGAAGTCCATGGTCAATAGTCCCACGAACATAGCATAAAATACGCTTCAAAGCAGTAAAATGTGGATCACGAGGATCATGCATGTAAAGACAAATCTGCTGCACAACATAAGATATATCCGGGCGTGTGAATGTCAAATACTAAAGGGCACCTGCAAGGCTTCGATATAAAGTAGGGTCACTGACAGGGTCACCATCAGAACCGAGTTTGGACTCAGTGTCCACAGGGGTCTTGCATGGGTTACAATGCTGCATGTGAGCGCGCTCAAGAATTTCCTCTACAAATTTAGACTGAGACAAAAACAATCCAGACTTCGATCGCTGTGCAGATACACCAAGGAAATAATTGAGAGAGCCAAGGTCAGTCATAGCAAACTCACTATGAAGTAATGTAATAATGCGCTGTAAGAGAGCAGTAGACGAAGCTGTGAGTATGATGTCATCCACATATAAGAGCAGATAAGCAACATCCGAACCCATGTGATAAACAAATAGTGACGTATCGGTTTTACTATGCTGAAAACCGACACGTGTAATAAAGCTAGCAAACCGCTGAAACCATGCCCGAGGAGCTTGTTTAAGCCCATACAAAGAACGCTGCAAATGACAAACATAATCTGGGTGGGCGGAATCAACAAACCCTGGTGGTTGATGCATGTAGACTGTCTCAGATAACTGGCCATGAAGAAAAGCATTCTTCACATCAAGCTGATGAATAGGCCAATCACGTGTCACTGCAAGACTCAAGACAGTACGAATAGTAGCCGGTTTGACGACCGGACTAAAGGTCTCATCAAAATCAATCCCCTGCTGTTGACTGCGACCATTCGCAACCAATCGAGCTTTATACCTGCTCAACGAGCCATCTGCATTAAACTTATGCTTGAAAAGCCACATAGATCGAACAATATTAACATTAGCTGGACGAGGCACAAGAGCCCACGTTCCGTTAGAAATCAAAGCATTATATTCATCTACCATAGCCTTATGCCAATTAGGGTCACGAAGAGCATGTAAATGAGAGCGAGGAATAGGCGAAGTAGTGGTGGCATGACAATTCATACGCGCAAGAGGTTTTGAAATTCCGGCTTTTGCACGGGTGACCATATGATGAGTATTGGTAGTTGGGGCGTTCCCATAAGCAGTAGCAGCAGGTGAGGTGATATGGGTATTCGGTGTTGAGCTTGGTGTAGTGGGCTCGTGAGTTGAAGATAAAGGAGGGACCGGAATTTGTTGGTGGGTTGCTGGAGTACGAGGGGTAAGGGGGTGGTGTGGGGATTGCGGTTGGGCTTGAGGCGATTGGGTAGGGCTCGTGTGAGTAGGAGATGGAGGCATGGCAGTTGGGGGATGTAATTGGTGATTGTTAGGATGAGTGGTTTGGGACGTATGGGTGTTGTGAGGGGGTAGCAAGAAATCGTAGGATGGGGGTGTGTCGGGCGTCATGGACCCAAAAGGGAATTGGTCTTCATCAAAGATGACATGTCGGGAGATTATGATTTTGTTGGTTGAAAGGTCAAGGCAACGGTACCCTCGATGTAGAGCCGGGTAACCAAGAAAGACACATGCTGTGGACCTAGGTTGAAGTTTATGATCAAAGGAAATGTGTGGATAACAAAGGCATCCAAACACTCGCAAATGATCATATGTGGGTGGTTTGTTATGAAGCTTAGTGAACGGTATCTCATTATTGATGGCAGTGGATGGAAGGATATTTAAAAGGTGAGCGGCCATGTTTAGGGCTTCTACCCAATATGATGGAGGTATGTGTGCTTGAAACAGTAAGGTGCGGGTAATGTTGTTAAGGGTGCGTAGCATACGTTCCGATTTCCCATTTTGTTGAGAGGTTTTGGGACAAGAAAACCGAAACTGCATGCCATTTTGGCGAAAAAGGTTGTGAAAGCGGGTATTATCATACTCACCTCCATGGTCACATTGCAAAGCCTTAATATCAACATTAAATTGTTTATTCACATATGCGCGAAAAGTAACAAAGGTATCGAACAAGTCGGATTTATGAAGCAAAGGATACACCCAAACATAATGCGAGAAGTGATCCAAAAAAATAGCATAATATTTAATGCCACTTTCACTTGAGATGGGGGATGTCCATAAATCAGAGTGAATAATATCAAATACAGACCCAACATTCGACTCGGAACTGTAAAAAGGAAGCTTAGTGTGTTTGCCTAATTGACAAGCATGACACAAAGCGGGCAACTTTGTTTTATTATATGAAATAAAATGAGAAGACTCTAAACGACGAAGCATATCTTCACTCGGGTGTCCAAGGCGTCTGTGCCACGTGGTGGGGCTCAATGAAAGCAAAGCAAAGGTTGTGGTAGAGGATGGTTGTTGAGTGACAGGGTATAGATCACCAGTACTATCACAGCGGAGAAGAAGCCGGCGGGTCTGGTAATCCTTCACAGAGAATCCATAAGCATCAAAATCAACAGACACATTATTGTCACGAGTGAATTGTCGAACCGAAATCAAATTTTTAATTATATTAGGTGTGACAAGAACATGATGAAGGTGAAGGGGTTTATGTGGTGTATGCAAAAGGCTATGGCCCGTGTGAGTCACGGGTATGGGTTGGCCGTTGCCAACAAATACAGATTTATACAAGCTTGGATTGCTAAAAGAAGTGAGCATACCTGTGTTCTCGGCTAGATGAGAGGACGCCCCAGTATCCATGTTCCAATTTGATTCTTGTAGAGTCATCGTTTGGAACGCTTGTGAAGACGAGTATGGATGGGCCTGCTGGATTGGTATTTGGGCCGGCTGGGGTTGCACTTGGGCCGGCTGAATTGGCACAGAAGACACCAAATTAGCTTGAGGGTGTGTCATGTATGATGCGGGCTGAGCAGGTGATGGACAATAGTGTCCAAGTCCAGACTGAAGATAAACATAACCCAAATTGTTGGGTTGGGCCGAGTATAGGGGTATAGGGTGTGAAATGGATTCGGCCATGTTGGACTGTTGGAAGTTAACAAAGCCCATGTTGGGTGTAAATGGATATGATCCATTAAAGTAGCTTGATAATGCAACATTATATTGATTGGTAACACCTTGAGACGTGTGAACAGCAGGTAGACCAATTGTGTTATTATAACTTGTCATGATGTGCGCTTAGAAGAAAAGTAATACGGCAACAATTAAGCATGCGATATGAAAGGGAAATAATGCAAGCAAATGATAGCAGCAGCAGGCAAGCAAAGACAGGAAAAAAATGCAACGGCAGATTTAAGGATTTAGGGGCGTGTATTTTTTTTGAAGTGTTTAGGGTTGGCTCTGATTACCATATTAGAATATGATAATTCACCATTGAAGGCTAATTGATTTGCTTGTCTTCAATTGATAACTATCCTATATATAGGATATAAGAGAACATTCTAGAATCGTTACCATGGGCTTGAGCCTAATACAAATTAATGACTAATAAATACTAATGAATGTATTGACTTGACTTGGATGATGATTATTGACTCTTGACTTTTATTGTTGAACGTTGACTTGATTTATACAAGGCTAATAGTGTCTGTATGTATGGTTGTCACGCAGAAAAAAAGAAAGAAATAAACTTACCACATATAAATTTACCGAGTTTTTGACCAACTCGTGGTTTTAAAAACAAATATTTGCACATTACTCTATATTACATTTCTCAAATGGTCGGTGGCACTGTAGCAGCTACAGTGCCTGCTACAGTGCTACAGTACCGGGCCAAAAACTAGCCCAAATTTTGGCCCAAACTAGCAAAAAAAAAATTACAAAACGCCACACCACAACTTTAACTGTTTACGGACTTTTTTACATGAAATTTTTTTAAAAAAATAATAAAAAAAAGGCCTCTCAACAGTATCTTTATTCGCAACATTTTTTTTACATAAAATTTTTAAATAAAAAATTTACAGACAGAAATTGCTTCCTGGACCACGAATAAAATGAGACCAGTATTGATATTTACCAAACCGAAACTTGCACAACAACAATGCAAAAAATTTGGCCCAAACTAAAAAAAAAAAAATTACAAAACGGACCTCAACTTTTAACTGTTTACGACTTTTTTACATAAATTTTTAAAAAAAATTATAAAAAGGTCCCTCAAGTTTCTTTTTATCGCGACTTTTTTACATATATTTTTTAATAAAAAATATGACGGACATAAATTCTTCTGGACCACAAGATAAATGAGACCAGTATTGATATTTACCAAACCGAAACTTGCACAACAACAATGCAAAAAATTTGGCCCAAACTAAAAAAAAATAAAAAATTACAAAACGGACACTCAACTTTTAACTGTTTACGACTTTTTTACATAAATTTTTAAAAAAATAATAAAAAAAGGCCCCTCAAGTTTCTTTTATTCGCAACTTTTTTAAATAAAAAATATACGGACAGAAATGCTTCTGGACCACGAATAAAATGAGACCAGTATTGATATTTACCAAACCAAAACTTACACAACAACAATGCAAAAAACTTAACTCCCGCGGCAACGCGCGAGGTAATTACCCCATCGTTTTCAACAATATTAGCTATTGTATGGTGTTTCTTTTTCTTATTCATTTATTTTATAATTTTAATCCATTTAACTTAAGCAAATCTGATATAACCGAGCACCGAGGCAAAGTGAATTTGACTTTTTTCTATAGCTATTAATAAAACTTTACGTGTGCTTTTTCACACACATGTAACAAATAAATATTATTATGATTGGAGTGCATCTAAATCACTAGAGTAGTAAAGCTAAACTTTCTCTCTTCTCTTTCCTCCAACAATTTTTCTCTCCAAATTTCTGTCATGAAAATACTTAAAAAACCTTCGATTTTATCTAATAAATGCATCTTTTTCAAATCTAGTTTGTGCATTCGAATCAGGATTTGATTCTGATCATTTTGATTATAATTTCATTTTTTAACTAGTTTCATAAAATCCTCTTTGTGCGTATTTTCTTGCCATTTTCAAGATTAAAAAAATAACAAATATTAGCTTTAAATCCAGTTCTAATTAGCTTAATTGTGTTAGTTACATCATCTGTATTGATCAATTTGATTCAGTTTCTGTTCGTTTGATTCAATTGCGATGCCAACTAAAATTCGTTCATCTAAGAGACAACTTAGACTTCCAGTGAAGTTCCAGAATCATGTAATGGAGAATTCTAGTTAAAGAGATGAGCTGATTAGGTCTAAAGGGATTGATTCAGGCATATGATCTGAAATGATGGATGATTGTGTTCTGTTTAAGGGAAGGTGTGGGAAATAGTGAACAAATTATGGATAAAGGAGTGTTTGGCAATGGGGATAAAGCAAATTCAGAGGAGGTTGAAAATAGTGAAGGAGATAAATTAGATAATAATGATAAGCCTAATGGTGGAAAAGTTGCTAATGAGGAAATTGCTAAGGAGATTGATTTTGAAGAGAGTGTTGACAAAGAATACTAGAAGGAAAAGCAAAGTAGTCATGTGCCTATAAGATCATATGTATTTGATGTTCAAAAGAATAAGCATGAACTTGATAATAGTTTGTGTTTTAGGCCAACATTGATTGAGGAGGATGGGGGTGAGTTTGTTGTCTTTGATGAGGAATTAGTTGCAAAAGAGAGCAATAAGTGGAAGCTAATTGTATATGGGAAATTTGTGGGGGTTTTTATGCCTGAAAATGCTTTGAGGTATCATATTAGGAGGATGTGGAGCAAGTATGGCTTTGTTGATGTTTAAGTGGACAATAATGGTGGTTGCTTCTTCAAGTTTAAGAATGAAGAAGATATGGAGAAAGTAATAGAACAAGGACCTTGGATTGTTAATCACAAACCATTATTTGTACAGAAATGGGATCCCACTATTGGTTTAGAAAAGACAGAGGAAACTAAGATCCCTCTTTGGGCTAAACTGAAGAATATACCACTGGAAGCATGGACCAAAGATGGAATAAGTGCACTTGCAAGTAGCCTTGGAACACCTTTAAGGATGGACAATGTAACTGCTCAAGCATGTCAAGTTGGAAGGGGAAGAGCTGAGTTTGCTAGGTTTCTTGTTGAGTTTGATGTGAAAAAAGGGTTCAAGGATGAGATTATGATCCAGTATAAGAGCAAAGAGAATGTGGTGAAAGGAGTTAAAAAGGTTGTTGTGGAATATCTATGGGAGCCTGATATTTGCTCAAACTGTTTGGTATTTGGGCATAGTGAAAAAACACAGTAAATTGGGCAATAATAATGTGAATGAAGTTAATAAGGATAATAGTAGGAATGTGACTAGTGGAAACAAGCCTGTTCAAGAAGGATTTGTGGAATTAAAGAATAGAAATGAAGTAAATGCAAGGGCTAATAACAACTATGTCAGGAATCAACAAAAATGAGGAGCAAAACAGTTTGAGAATCATAGAGGTTTTAAAAATGTTACATATAGGAGGAAGGAATTTAAGATGAAGGATCAACATAGAGGTTAAGATAAGAATATGGATGCTAATAGTTGTCCTCAAGTCAACAATGGTGGTAGTAGTAATAATTGGACAATTCAGGATGAGATCCTATCAGCAATAAAGAAATCTAAGAATAAATATGATGTCCTTAAAGAAGAAGAGATCAATGATGATAGGGAATTGAAACAATTGAAAAATAGAATGATAGTTGATCAATATCTCAATAAGAAATTGCAACCAACATGTGCTGAACTCAGAGTTGGTCTGCTGATATGATTAGTTACTTCAAACTAAAATGGGCAGAGGATAGATTGAAAGAAAAAGAGAATCTGCAGGAGGACACTGAAGATGTTATGGAAGGGGAGAATATAAGTGATAAAATATGTTCAGCTAATAAGATTAGTAGACTGAAGACTGTTGTTCTACATTGACAGATGTCTGGTATACTCTTTTCATTTTCTTATAGATTTTAAAATAGCTAGTTGGAATATTAGAAGTATGAATCAGTTGAAAAAACAAAAAGAAGTATTGAAGTTAATTAGGAAAGAATATAAGTATTTGTACTGTATTCAAAACCCATCTAAAACCTGGGAAACTAGCTGAGGTTAGTAACAGGTGTTTTGGTGGGTGGAATTGGGTTTTAAATTCTATTCATAGTCAGAATAGTTGTAGAATTTTAATTGGGTAGGATAAAAATGTAGTTGACCTAATGATCATGCATATGTCTAGACAAGCCATTTTTTGTCTAATTGAGACTGTGGAGAAGAAGATAAAATTTTATTGTAGCTTCATATATGTTGCCAATGGTGGTATGGAAAGAAGAAATATGTGGAAGGAATTAAAGACTACTTCAAGTATAGTGTCAGACAAGCCATAGATTATGATGGGTGATTTTAATGTCACTATGAAAGTTGAGGAACATTCTGCTGGTGGTTCTCAAGTAACTAGTGATATGCAAGATTTGATTGATTGTGCTAATGAGATTGAAATGGAGGACATTAACAGTACTGGCTTATTTTTCACATGGATTAAATCTCCATCCAAACCAGAAACAAGTGTCATGAAGAAACTAGATAGAATGTTGGTTAATGCTAGTTTTATGAGTACATTTAATGAAGCTTATGGGCACTTCCTACCATTTCTTACTTCTGATCATAGTGATGTTATGCTAATCCTCCCTAAAAGTCTAGTGAAGAAAAGGAGATCTTTCAGATTTTCTAATTATATTGTGGATAAGGATGAGTTCTTACCCATTGTGGATAAGGAATGGAAGCAAGAGATTGTTGGTCACATTATGTTTAAAGTAGTTAAAAAGCTGAAAGCCATCAAGTATCCTATGAGGAAGCTTAATTGGAAGAATGGTGATTTGTGTGAAAGAGTGGAGTCATGTAGAGAAAGACTGAAAGCTATTCAGAGAGATATGGTTCAGAACCCTCATAATAATAGCATAAAAGCCAAGGAAGCTAAATGTTTGGTTGATTATCTTGAGGCTCTAAATGATGAAGAATAGTTTTTTTTTCAAAAAGAAAAAGTTGAATGGATTAGTAATGGTGACAGAAATACAAAGTATTTTCATAAGGTAATTGCAAGCAAAAGAAATGCTAATAGGATTATGTGTGTCTGCAATGAAAAATGGGAAAGATTTGAAGGAAATTTGGTTGTAGAATAGTTTGTTCAACACTTTCAGAAGTTTCTTGGGCCTAATGAGAAAAGGGATGAGATTAATACTCAAAATTTGTTTACTACAAGGCTAACTAAGGAGGTGTTGGGATTTTACATCTATTAACCATTAAACATATCACGAGTATGCAGCAGAAAGATCAAACATGTATAGAACTTATAATTAACAAGGTTCAAGAACTTGCGTACCTTTTAGCAATTAAATAATCGCCTCCTTGAATAAAAGCAATAGATAACCACCACGCTAAACCACCAAGGATCAAAAGAATAATCCCTCTAAGTTTACACACACAATACGTTCTTAGCAAACAACGTGTATGGTAGTACTAGTAGTGTTTTAACCAAACGATCACTTCGTCTTTGAATCAATCAACACACGAGCAAAAACTCTTCACGTATGTGGCATTAAACTACAAAATCGAAACCCTAAAGGGTTTTCGATTCGATCGCATGAACTAGGAAGAAAACCGAACCCTTTTGTGGGTTGTGGGATCGGTCAAACACAAGAGAAGCACCAAATGGATTTTAGGGTTTTTAGGATTCAAGTTATAAGCTCTCAAGGACCCTAAGACCTCCTTATATACTCCTTACAACTTGGAGAGCAAGCAAGCAATCCCACCTCCTCTTGGAGTGGGTATTCGACCGGCATAAGGAAACAAGGGGCCAAACCGCACCCTTCCTCTATTTGGTTTTTACATATTAGCCCTTTTAACTTTTAACGACTAATATTTAATTCTCGTTAAACATTTAATGATCATTTGTTAAAAACTAATTAATATATTACATTGATATATTAAATACGTTGTTCTACATATTAACGTGTGCGTCCCTTTAGGCTCGAATAAATTTCCGGACATATATAATTTATATTTGTTCATATTCCAATAGCTCCCACTTGGACATGTATAAATTATATAATAACATTGGTAAGCGTCTAGCAACACGCCAATGCTCCTAAAAATATCAAGGTCATTCCATTATTTAACGATTCTGTTTCTCGTATATGTAACTAATCAAGATTACCAAAAATCAATGAGACATATCTAAATAAGTTTTTGGGTACGGCCATACACACATCTGATTAATTCTACAAGGGGCCCAGTGGCATCATTCTTCAACTATTGAAGGAACAAATTCAATATTGACTACAAGTGCCAAGTCATCATGTTTCAAAATCACTTCTGAAATAGCCCTTATTAGTTATCCCTTTTTCAGGATAACTTAGACTAGATCAAGAAGGATTATCCACATATGCAAGACCTACTTGCATCTCAAGTCTAAGGATTTAGTAAAT
>BQNB010206878.1:0-10518 GCA_026074375.1 Tanacetum coccineum | reverse complement strand
TATTTGATATTGATTCACTAACAAGAACAATGAATTATGAGCCAATTGTTGCAAGTAATAATGCAGGTCAAGCTAGAAAGGAGACAGAACTTGTCAAAGATTACATTTTGCTACCATTATGGACTGCTGATCCACCATATTCCCAAGATCTAAAGAGTTCTCATGATGATGGATCCAAACCTTCAAGTGATGATGGAAAGAAGGTTGATGAAGATCCAAGAAAAGATAGTGAATGTAAAGATCAAGAGAAGGAAGATAATGTTAACAGCACTAACAATGTTAATACTGCTGATAATGTTAATACTGTTAGTTCAACTGTTAATGCTGCTGGCATAAATGAGGTTAATGCTGTTGGTGGAAAAACAAGCATTGAACTTCCATATGATCCAAATATGCCTGCTTTGGAAGATGATAGCATATTTGACTTCTCAAGAGATGATGAAGATGATGGTGTAGTGGCTGACATGAACAATTTGGATACAACAATCCAAGTCAGTCCTATTCCAACTACAAGAATTCATAAAGATCATCCTCTTGATCAAGTGATTGGAGATTTGCAATTAGCTACACAAACAAGAAAGATGTTAAAGAATTTGGAGGAACATAGGTTTGTTAGTACTATTCAACAAAGAACAAACCATAAAGACCTTCAAAACTGCTTGTTTGCTTGCTTTTTATCACAGGAAGAACCCAAAAAGGTAATTCATGCATTGAAGGATCCAAGCTGGATAGAGGCTATGCAGGAAGAGCTTCTACAATTCAAGTTACAAGAAGTTTGGACTTTAGTGGATTTACCAAATGGAAAAAGGGCTATAGGCTCTAAATGGGTTTTTAGGAATAAAAAGGATGAAAGGGGAATTGTGATAAGAAATAAAGCAAGATTGGTTGCTCAAGGGTACACACAAGAAGAAGGGATTGACTATGATGAAGTCTTTGCCCCTGTTGCAAGAATTGAAGCAATTAGGCTATTTTTAGCTTATGCTTCATTTAAAGATTTTGTGGTGTATCAAATGGATGTAAAAAGTGCTTTTCTCTATGGGAAGATTGAAGAAGAGGTGTATGTATGTCAACCACCAGGATTTGAAGATCCAGACTTTCCTGATAGAGTATACAAGGTTGAAAAAGCACTGTATGGACTACATCAAGCTCCTAGAGCTTGGTATGAAACCTTGTCAACATATCTGTTGGACAATGGGTTTCAAAGAGGGAAAATTGACAAGACCTTATTCATCAAAAGGCACAAAGGTGATATTTTGCTGGTCCAAGTTTATGTGGATGATATCATCTTTGGTTCAACAAAGAAGGAGCTATGCAATGCATTTGAGAAGTTGATGCATGAGAAATTTCAAATGAGTTCTATGGGAGAACTTACATTCTTTCTTAGGATTACAAGTGCAAAGAAGTAAGGATGCTATTTATTTAATCAAATTAATATGTTGTTGAAATTTTTAAAGATATTTGGGTTTATAGAAGTCAAGAATGCAAGCACACTAATAGAAACTCATAAGCCTTCTGCGTATCAAGGATGAGATGGTAAAGAAGTGGATTTTCATATGTATAGGTCAATGATTGGTTCATTGATGTATCTTACATCTTCAAGACAGAACATTCATGTTTGCAGTGTGTTGCATGTGCTAGATTCCAAGTCAATCCAATAGTTTCACTTCATTATGATGTGAAAAGGATTTTTAGGTATTAAATAGGTCAACCAAATGGGGCTTTGGTATCCAAAAATATTCTCCTTTTGATTTGGTAGTATACATTGATAGTGATTATGCTGGAGCAAGCTTAGATATGAAGTCTACAACAGGAGGTTGTCAATTTCTTAGATGTAGATTAATATCATGGCAGTGCAAGAAACAAACAGTGGTTGCAAATTCTACAACAGAAGTTATGTGGCTGCTTCAAGTTGCTATAGGACAAGTGCTTTGGATCTGAATCTACTACTGGATTATGTGTACATTTTTAAGATACAAGATCTTTAATTGACAATAATAGTACTTTGGCTAATCAAAATCCTATTTTTCACTCAAAAACAAAAGCATATAGAGGATTCTATAACATATTTTAATTAGCGATTTGCAATGAAATAGAAATTGATTTAAATGGTCAATATCCATACTGACAAGAATGTTATAGATTTGCTTAGTGACAAAAAGCTTGTGATGTATAGTAGATTTCAATATTTGATTGTAGTTTTGGTAAATGATGAATCTTTAAAGTTCTTTTATCTCTTTATGTTTTTGTAGAGTTTTTTTGAATTGTACTATTATGCATGTCATAAAACAGTTTTGTTGTTAAGTATAATTTGTACTCATGGTTATACTTTAAATACTGCCTGAGTATACTACTGTTAGTTATACTTAATACGCTACCAGTATATTAATAATGTGATAATTGTGAAAATTGTTATGGCTTGTGTTTTCTTGGTTTTTGGACTAACATTTTGCAGGAAAAGCAAAGGAAAAAGTTTAGATTGATAGTGGGCAAGCTTTTGAAATGGAATTGGAAGTTAATACTGGTGACTCAAAGTTTAATGCTGTTATGCATAACTTATCTGTTGTGGTTGAAAATTTAATGCTTGCTATAGGCTATAAACTTACTAATGTTGGGTGAAAATTAATGCTGCTAGGAGAGACATAACTTAATATGTTGGTTAAAGTTAATGATGTTGAGGGTTCGTGTTTCATTAAATACTTCGTATTAAGGTTTTAATCAATTCATTTAATCGATTTCAATCTTTCATATACTCTTCTAATATAAACCTAACTCTTCTCAATTTTATCATCCGTTATCAAAACCCAACATAAATGGTAAATCTAAAGTTTGCAGACACTCACAATATGGTCATGTTTTTATCTAAACCTATAGAAAGTGAAGAGTTTGAACAAATTATGGATTTTCTGAATGCACACCCTATAAAGTATGCACTAACGATCAATCCTACTATATACATTTTGTGCATAGAACAGTTCTAGTCTACTATTAAGGCCAAAACTATCATATGGAACAATGTTACCTGCTAGTGGATGGAATGAAGATAATCATCCACTGAATTAACTGTTCTTAGAAAGAGAATCTTCAACTAGAAGTTGAAGGATGGTGTGATTGTCTTATACCAAATGCTACCATCTTTTAACAACTTGCATTAATGGGGTATGAGAAAATTTCACAACAACTCACTTTTTATAAAGCATTCTTCTATCCACAGTGGAAATTTCTTATTCATACTATTCTACAATGTCTAAGTCCAAAGACTACTGCATGGAATGAGTTTAGTAGCACTATGGAATCTGCAATTATCTGTTTAGCTACAAACCAGAAGTTTAATTTTTCAAAGTTCATTTTTAAAAGTATGATTAGAAACCTGGAGAATATGTCTGGTAAATTTTGATGTATCCAAGGTTTGTACATGTGTTTTTTGGAATAAGCAACTAGAATGGGTTTGTCAACTCTTAATGGAATTTTTATTGCACTCCTTCTCACAAAGCTAGATTTTTAGAAATATGAGAAGGCGTTAGGCATAAGGTTTTTTGGTAGAAGTAACACCATTATTTCACAACATTGGTGGTACAAAAACCAAGAAGAATAATTGAGTAAAGGTTCAGCATTGTCCAACTGATCCCCTATCACACACCCACCATTATTCAACATCACTCAACCTAAAAAGAATTATAACCTGGAAACCTAAGATAAAGGACACTCCGGTACCTCAGCCTAGTAGTCCTACTAAAATGTAGCAGATGAGGTTGTTCCTATGGAGTTGGTGTGTCAGTTGGTAAGAGCTGTCTCTATGCTTCTCGATTCAGAAGCAAAGCTAGGACAGTGGTAACATAACTAGACCGTTCCAAGGAACCCTAATGAATATATGTTCCTAAACCCATTCAGGTTGTGGTCTAGGCGGCAGGAAACCATGGGGTGGTTACTATTGCTCAAACTAGTTTGAGAATGTATCTGAAACTTTCTAATGATTCACTACTGCAAGAAATGTGTAAACACACTTCTAAGTGATGAGGATAGATCTTAAACTTTATGAATTGCTTATAACCCCCCCCCCCCCCCCCACCCCCCCCCCCCCCCCCCCCCCCCCCCCCCAATTATGTACCAATTTACAAAAGAAGGTTCTTGATTTGGAGAAGGAAAATACCACTCAAGCTAATGAGATTGCTAGTTTGAAAAGGAGAATCAAGAAGCTTAAACCGAAAAAGAGTTCAAAAACTCACGGGCTGAAAAGATTAAGAAAGGTTGGTGAGGGTAGAATCCTTTGATGATGAAGAAAATTTAGGTGAGGATGCATCCAAACAGGGGAGGAGGATTAATGCTACTGATGCAGATGAAGACATTACCCTAGTTAATGTTCAAGATGATGTTGATAATGAAATGTTTGATGTGGATGCTTTAAATGGTGAAGAAGTGTTTGTTGCAGGGTAAAAAGAAATTGTTGTTGAAGAAGTAGTTGATGCTGCTCAAGTTAGTACTGCTACAATAACTACTGAAGAAATTACTTTGGCTCAAGCACTTTGCAGCTTGAAAAGTTTAAAACCCAAGGTAAAAGGGGATGTTATAGAAGAGCCAAGTATACCAGTTAGTGTTGTCAGTGCTTCAACAAAGGTTAGTGCTGCTACAACAACAACTGCTACAATTCCAACTCCAAGGAAAGGAATTGTTATTACTGAGTTGGGTACACCTACAATAAGAGATCGCTCCATACAACCATCATAGGAAAAAGTTCAAGACAAAGGCAAAGAGAAAATGATAGAACCTGAGAAGCCTTTGAAGAAGAAAGATCTAATCAGGCTTGATAAAGAAATTGCTTCAAAATTACAAGCTGAATTTGATGAAGATGGGAGACTTGAAAGGGAGAAGGATGAAGCCAATGTTGCCTTGACTAAAGAATGGGATGATATTCAGGCTAAGATTAAGGTTGATCATGAATTAGCTCAAAGACTGCAAGCAGAGGAGCAAGAAGAGTTGTTTGTTAAAGAAAAGGCAAATTTATTTCAACAACTCTTGGAGCAAAGAAGAAAGCACTTTGCTGCTAAAAGTGCAGAAGAGAAAAAGGATACATAACACAACCCATGCTCAACAAAGGAAAATTTATGTGTACTTACCTGAAGAATATGGAAGGAAAGAGCTTCTAAGTCTTAAAGTACAAATATTTTGATTATATTTAAAAGATGTTTGAGAAAGCTTTCAAGAGGGTGAATACATTTGTTTACTTCAGAGCAAACTTGGTAGAAGGTAGTTCAAAGAGATCAAGAGAAGAGTTGGAACAAGAGAGTACTAAGAAGCAGAAGGTGTATGAGGATAAAGACACAGCAGAGCTTCAAAGTCTAATGAAGTCATTCCAGTATGATGAAGAGTTTGAATTGATGCTGTACCTTTTAGCTCATAAGTCTCCAAGTATTGTTGATGAAAGATCACAAAGATAGGAACGAAAAAGCTATTATCAATTAGTGAGAGTGATGATGGAAAGTCTCAATAGGTTAAGGGTCTTTAGTCAATTCTTAAAGTTTTACGGGGAGGCACAGCATTTGGAAGATCTGTACAAGATGGTAAAAGCTAAATATGAGTCAACAAGACCAGTGGAAGACTTGGCTTTGGTATTATGGAATGATTTTGTTAGTGCAAATATTACGATATTTAATCTATACGATCTCTTTATGTTTTGGTGATGACAAACATGTAACTTGTAATACATAACATAAAGTACGCAAGTTACTCGTAATCACAAATCATCAATGCATACATGCATCAACAACACTCGATGTCTCAAGTCTGCATCAACACCGACATTTGTTTTCGATGTAAATCACATAAGGTATGTACAAACAAATTAAACTAGTAGGATGATCAAAGAAAAAAAAAATTCTTAACCATTATATTTCTACAAAAGTATTTTTCACAAAAATATAAAAGCACAAAATACTTTTTAAAAAAAGAAATGTTTTACTTAAATATAAAATTTTAAATCTGGTTTTCCCCCTAAAATAGAAGCTTCTATACCAGATACAACCTTCTCCACAAAAAGATAAAAAAAATGGAGCGGAGTCTAGGCAGCGGCTTCCCTAATTAGGTACTGGCGGCCCCTTATATAAGATAAGGGACCGCGGCGAACCGATCCATTGCCCAGACTGTCAGATTTCAGGGGGGTGCCTTTTTTTCCTATAAAATTATAGGTCGTCTCCAACTAATTTCAAACCCTTTTGAGCATGATTTTCTTTCTGTTCTTTCTTCTTAATGGGGGAAATTTTCCTTCTCACTTTAAATCTCTTAAATCTTTCGAATCATTACAACTCTTGGTTTAATCTTGTTTAAATGTGATCAATCTTCTATTCCTTACTCCTTTCCTCAAAGTGCTATTAAGAGGAGAACTCTGCGTCATCTTCAAGATCCGAAGTTATGTAATATAGTTAGTTCAGTTTGTAAACATTTTGTTACATTGATAGATCGGAGTCAATGTCTCCAATCTTTAGTAGTAGCGTAGATCTGAAATGGTGTTGTATAGGCGGAAGGGTATTTGTGGTGATGGTTTGTATTTTGGCACTGAAATGTGCCCACAATTGGGTAATGGTAGATTGGTTCTAAGGCTAAGATATAGAGAACATCGACATCTAGCATCATGTTAGTGTCAAGGGATATATATATGTAAAGCGAAAGTGCTGAGATTTATGCTGTTTAGGCCATACGAATACACATAGGTTTGTTATGTTGAGGCCTCTCATACAACATTAAAATGAGTTTGGTTGTACCCGGAAAGAAGAACTCGAATCTAGCTTAAGTGTCGAAATAAACAATGTATAGCATTGGTATAAGGTTTTCTCCGACCGAAAAGGAGCTTGTTGATTAGATGAAGTAAATCTCGAAGTTGAGATACTCGAGGAGTAGAGATTAGGGCGAAAGAGGAGCTTCGATGATCCGACAATACCCACTACTAAATCATGTGTTCAGTTTGCATTTCTTTTTCAACCTTTCGCTTTACTTTATTTTATTTACATGTTTAACATTGTTTTACTTTTGAATTCTTGCATTGTGTCATGATTGTGGTGAAATGGTTATGGAATATCTTTGTTAATTAAAGTTATGTAACTCTTTGTGCTAGATTAGTGTAGATGTGGTTTATGCTGTTAGATTATGCTTTAGGTTATTTATAAACCTATGATTGACACTTCTCATTATTGCACTCTCAACCTTGTATTGGGTGATTTGAATACAAAAGATCTAGATCAAAAACCTCTTCTGGAGGCAAAATAGTCCATAAATCAGGCGGCCCCTTGATATACTTGTGCGGACCCCAATCACTAATTTATGGGAACAACTGGCTGTTAGAAGAGGTGATTTTAATCCTTTGATCTAAAGTATTTTTTCATGTTGAATCGGAAACGATTGAAATCAAACACCCCACTCTCACACCAACCTCTACGGATTTCTCTCAAATTGGGTATCAGAGCCTCGTCGCACTCTAGTTTTAAAAAATAAATGTGTGTTTAAATATAGAGTATATTGATCAATGTATCTAATTTAACCACATGAAGGGGGATTAAATATGAAATGTGTTTTTGTGGTTGTGATGTCCGTATAGTTTTGTTCATTACATATACTTCGTTTACTGCTTGAAGAAAATTTTTTCTCACAAAGAACTTGAAAGTGTCATACTTTTATTTATCTAAGTCTTAAGAGTCGAAGATGATGTCTAAACACGAAATTTGTGTGCATGAAACGTCTTTTTCAAAGTCCTATGGTTTAACCGTTTATAGTCTACACGCAATCTAAAAATGATCTTTTTCTCTCTATTGCTACTCTCTATTCTTCTGTAAAAAGTAGTTCGTTGGGGTCTCTGGTGCGGTCCCATAATTGTTAGGGTGGCCCCCAATATTTTATCTGGGGCGTCATTTTATGGGGGCCGCACTGTCTGTTTGTTAGTTTTTGACCAAATTCGAAAAATATCGATGATAAAATCAACGTAAGTCCGTAGAAGTGTCGCCACAGCTCTCATTTTCTCGAAGATAATTGAATCTTGTTCACATTTAAAATACTTCCAATTCTTTATTCTAAACTTAAGTAGTCATAAATGCAAAATACTACTATAGTGGTCCAAAACTATATGGTTCGTTTGACGTAAAACACTAGTTAGTTTACCTTTTTTTTCAAGGTCGAGATTGTTCTAGTCAAACTTATGTCTGAAAACGAGTGATCTTGATTCATTTTTTAAAATGGGGACGGAACTAATTTTTGTTTGTTCAAAATTAAAATCAAGCTATGTATACATCGTTTATATATAATCACAAACATCCGACTAAGACGAATATCTTATGTGTATGCTAGATGTTGATATGTGTGTTTAAACTTTTGTTTTCAACTTGGTTATAAATAGATATTCACAAGTAATCATTACTATTTGACTATTTAAGCTAATTATATATTCTTAAACACATGTGCCTCATGCTATGCTAATTTGTATGTTACTAGTTTTCGATATTAGGCCTATGGAATTACGCTGACTTCTTCAGAGTTTTTATAAGATTATACTCTAAATTGTTTGTATGCATTGCATATTAGGAAATAGTTCACCTTAGATTAACATGTGTTACATAAACAATGTCTTGTCAGATTATTTTGAGTGGTAGTAACCCCATGTAGACAGACCAAGAGTTAAATAGTTTGTGTACGCAGAAAGTGTGTGGAAAAATATATGTCCTGAGAAGACTTCTATGTTAAAAATTCTGTCATACAAAAATATTTTCCAAACATTTACTCTCTTTTTATCATAACCCAATATGTCTTAATTTCTTTTTCAATCGTTGTTACTAGTTTTCCGGATTATGCCTAATAGGAATTACGCTAGATTTCTTGCTTTAAGTTGTAAAATTGTTTGTGCATTGCATATAGGCATAAATCACTATATTTACAAGTGTTACATAAACACCTTGTAGATCATTTTGAGTGTAGTAACCTACTTAGGAATGAAAGTTTAATAGTTTGTCAAGTGTGTGGAAAAATAATGTCCTAAGATCATATGTTAAAACCCATCATTAAAATATTTCCAACACATTATCTCTCTTCTAACAAAATGTCTAAATATTTTCATCATCTTGCATTGTTTGACCTCAGGTTGGTTAAACAAAATAAAATATTGTATTAATACATTGGTCATTAAGTAAAAGAAAATATAGTTTTTAAACTTTGCTTGTGCTTGCATTGTTCTAACACACACACATAATTATATTCTTTTTATAAATGTATAGTATTTTACAAAAGATGTGTGTTGTATAAAAAAATTGGTTAGGAAAATCATTTATATACTCATAAAACGTCAAAAGCTATGCATACTATACATATCAACAAATAGTTTTTCGCACAAGAAAAATATATGACAATCTTGAAGTAAGAAATTAACTTGTCATTATTCATCAACCTCACCTTACAACTAGTCTTAGGATTAGTGGAACACACTATGAAAATCTTTATTTATCTTCTTTTAGGGTCAAAAAGATTTCGAATATATATCAACTCATTATTCAAACTATGATTGATGTTATTATCGAATCTAATAGACAAGAGTTCGAGTATGGACAAGAAATCGGATTCTTACTTGTCTAGCTTTAAGATTATATCAAAATATAACAAGAGATAGTATCTTAAACCTACATACTCAATCACACTCGATTGATATGAAAATAACGGCATCCCTTTCCAAGATGATAAGAATATGCATCGGATCATAACTCACACTTGTGTAGATGATGTCATATTGTGTCTACTTGTCCAATAGTTATGTTCCAAATACTTGGAAAATATATGCATAAAATACACAATGAAGTAGGATTGACGACATGAATGTTTTGTCCAAAATATTCAAGTAATTTACCTTGCAATGCAATTGGTAAAGTTGTCATCTCCGAAAAGCTAAACATGAGCAAATGCACAACATATGTAACCTTGCTCAAATAATTCAAAAGCACAACTCAAAACTCAAATTATCCTCTCATCCAAACTCTCTCTTACTTTATCAAATAAGCATAATATTTTTTCTTCACCAAATGAGAACCCTTTAACCATCTAAGGTTAGGATTAGGAAGAATTAAACATATTTCACAAACCATTTTTGTGCTTTCTTTCAATAGGTGATTGTAATAAGATTTTGAATATGAAGATGATTATTATTCAAATGATAATCAATCTCACAATTCAATCTAATTACAAATTTGAAATATGAACATGAAATCGAGATTAGGATTTATCTAGATCACGGAAATATCAATCAAATGACCATAGATATTTTCCGAGTCTACATGTTTAACCATCCTTAGTTATTACATGAAATCACAAAGTCGATTATAAAACAACAAGATTAGTCATCAAATTGTAACTCACACTTGCAATGAATATGTCTTATTGAGTCTAAAGTGTTCAAATGTTTGTGTTATTAGCTATGGTTAAATTATACATGCTAAACTTAACACACTCTGAGTAGGATTGACGACTTATAAATTTCCATCGGGAAACTCATAAGTACTC